>OX459099.1:12957354-13109854 GCA_949775045.1 Metridium senile | reverse complement strand
GCAACAAAACGATTTTCAAGCTCGTTTTCAATTGAGGCCAGAGATGCTCCATTTGAAGTACACGTGCCCTTAGCAGACTCCCAGGTTTTGTTGGTCTTGAACAGTTTGAATGCAGAAGAACCAAACTGATACCATCCATCGGGTAACGCAGCTATTTATAGAGAGAAAATATCACCACAATGCATACTATATATTCAATGTCTAAAACTTCCGTAAGTAACACTCTCTTTAACTCTGACGAAGCATTGACGTCCTAAACGTCAGTAAGTAACACTCTCTTTTACTCTGACGAAGGATTAACGTCCTAAACGTCAGTAAGTAACACTCTCTTTAACTCCGACAAAGTATTATCGTCCTAAACGTCAGTAAGTAACACTCTCTTTTACTCTGACGAAGCATTTACGTCCAAAACGTCAGTAAGTAACACACTCTTTAACTCCGACCAAGTATTATCGTCCTAAACATCAGTAAGTAACACTCTTTTTAACTCTGACGAAGCATTGACGTCCTAAACGTCAGTAAGTAACACTCTCTTTAACTCTGACGAAGCATTGACGTCCTAAACGTCAGTAAGTAACACTCTCTTTTACTCTGAAGAAGGATTTACGTCCTAAACGTCAGTAAGTAACACTCTCTTTTACTCTGAAGAAGGATTTACGTCCAAAACGTCAGTATGTAACACTCTCTTTTACTCTGACGAAGGATTAACGTCCAAAATGCCAGTAAGTAACACTCTCTTTTACTCCGAGGAAATATGACATCTTCAATCTTACCTTTTGTAGGTGCTTGTTTAGGGCACGACCCAGCCGGGGAACATGAAACGGTTGTACTCTACGGTGCAATAAAGACAGTAAACAATTATACTCGGCATAATGAGCTAAAGACAAAAGTTTTCTGTAATTTAATATTTGTAATTTTGATTCCAAATAGCTTCACTTGAATTATATTTATTGGAAGAAAACCTTCCAAAAATACATAGTTCTGCTTGTTCTTTCTAATTGTTCATGACATTATAGGTTTCTATATTTTAACAGAGGTAATATAAAGACTGGTTATGAAACCCGGCCAGCTTCAAAGAACCATGTTATTGTTCTACTTTATGGCTTGTCATGTGACCTTGACCGTGTACATCAAGTCCAGAAAGTCAATTGACCTAGACCGGATTTATATTGAATCTCAAAAATAAAAACCTTATCTTAAAAAATAAGCACCACCATCAGAAAGAGCAAGCAGAAATATGTACTTTTGGAATGTTTTATTGCTATAAATAAAATTAAAGTGAAGCTATTTGTAATCAAATTTACAAATATTTGTATGTGTTCAGCGAACTGTTTCCTTTTATCCTCGTTGTGGTGTTTTTCACACTTTTGAAATTCTCATAACTTCTCAAGAATTTAATATTTGTGTATCAAACTTTGTACCTTTGTTGATGTCATTCTAATCTATAATGTTGATGTAATGTTCAATTGAAATATGAATTCAGAAAAATGTGATAATGAAGTGGAGGCCATATTATTGTCTATTATTATACATTTTACTAACTACATTGAATCTGATTGGCTGAGAGCACACGGCTAAATCTGAATAGCATGTGAACTTGACAGTGATAATTGCATTGTCTGTAGTTATCACTGTCAAGTTCCCAGGCTCTCTCCGTTCTCAGGGAGTTGATGTGAAAATGGCAGCGACATTTGCTTGTTATTGTCTCTTCTACCTGATTATAATTGTACTTTTACTTTAAAAAATGTATAATAAAACAATTATTGAATTCGGTTTTCGCATGATATCGTAAATTATCAAGACCTCGAGTCAGTATTATCTGCCTCAGCCAGGAGGCTTCGGCAGATAACACAGACCTCGGTCTTGATAATTTACGATATCATACTCAACCTCATCCAATAATTGCTTAATAATCGAGGTGCTTACAATTATTGTAGAAGTATATTTATCATTAAAGTATTCAGCTTGTTCTCGGGTTATATTCTTAAGATATTGTGATTGCTTAAAATCGACAAATTATACCATTAGAATATGTACGGCATTACATGCATAAGAATTTTAATTAAGGCGTTGATTGAATAAAGGACCTAGTCTCATTGCGACAAAATCAAATTGGAAAAAGTAGAAAAATACAAATTACACTGACATAGGATTGATTAGACTGAGTCACTGTTATTCAATTATCTTTTAATAAACACGTTGCCTAGTACTTTATTGTTTGGGGAATTTAATAATGAATGATCTTATATTACTGATGCAGGTGCAAATATTTAGTGTAGCCAGAAATCTTGGTTAAAATAAAAATAAAATAAAAATAAAATAAAATACAGTTTCTTAGTATCAAAATGCATGATTCAGTTATTAAAGACCAATTAGAAGAAGTTTTGCAAACTTGATCAAAATGAAAAGAAGAGTAAAATAGTAGTTTCATTTCAAGATGTGGTTTCTTAACTCTTTTTATTATATATAATTATCAATGAGATACCCGTATAATTTTTTAGTACAAAAAAATGATATTTTCACGTCAGATAAATAGAATCACATCTATTGTACATGTATTTGTACAATTTGTTAATTCTTGTTTATTCTGTTGTTTGTTATCATAAAATCAATAACATGTTGTTTTCACATGTGAAAATATCATCACTATGGTTACACAGCTTTAGTTACTGTAGCTTCTTGTTGATAACAATGTAATCAGAATATTACATGGGCGCTTGAATTGGATTTTATCTTCTCGTGTTGAAAATCTCTCACTCGTTCACTGCACTCACTCGTGAAAGATCTTTTCAACACGATCGAGAAGATAAAATTAATATCTCCGCGAGCCCATGTAATATCCACTATTTGTTTGTTTTTGTTTCCTGCTATTTTGGGTTCCTTTCTCATTTAGATTCGATAAGTGACTAAGTATATATTGCCTCAAACGTCGCGCTGAATCCTTCAGTTTCACGTTATTATCTAGTGCCGCTGTTCTATTTGAGAAAAGGCGCATTTGTTCAGGCTAAGCCTCGATTTGTTGTCAAAATATTCACAGTTGCAAGTACAGCACGAAAAAATGTTATCAATAATAAAAACATTTGAATTCACTCCGAATCGAGATTATCGCTGTGCAAATGATAAAATCAGATGAAACTGGACTTTTTACTTTTTCTGGGGATCCTTTTCGATCAAAACCACTATCTTAAGTTTTAACAGCTAGTGTATAATTGTGTTTTTTTGAAGCCGCAAAAACAACTCGCCCTAAATTGTACGCTGTTGTACTTTAATTTGTAAAGTGTAAACGTTTAGTACCATTTCAAGTATACGAATAAGAACTTCTCTCTGTTTATCATGATAAGCCATTTCATGTTAAATCCAAGTTTTTCCGAGTTCCTGCATTAGCTACTTGCTTCTGAATAATTTTTTATCATTTCAGCAACCGGGAGCTTTAAAAATCACCTTCCCTCAACTTTCATATACTGCTTTTAAATTATTGGACGTGGCCAATCTTTACACACTTCATCAAAGAAGAAAGAACCATTGTAAATCGTTTTACTTGAATATTCATCGCCTTAAAATTAAAACAACTTCTACCTGAACCAAGATCTCTAAGGGACTGGTCATAAAGTATGGGGGGGTGGGCCGGAAAATTCAGAATTCCCAAGGAATGACTTTTATTGGCCCACCCTTTAGTCTATGCATAGTTACACGTAGCCCACCCCTTTACAATGCACCACAATTACCCACAAATACCCCAAAGGAATTGCATTATTTTTCCATGGCCCACCCCTTTTTTCATGCTCAAAAATAATGGCCCACCCCACCATTTTTTCCGGACCACCCCCCCCCCCCTCCCTATATTTTATGACCAGTCCCTAACTTACAGTTATCGCAATCCAAGAACCTATGAAGTATTTAAATGCAGAACTAACCGTTTCAAAAACTGCATGCCCAAGTGTGTCAGTTGATGGAACACTGATTTACAAATTGTAAATACTAGCTAGTTTTAGGACTAATAGTTTTAGTATTTCTTATCATAATTACTTAATCTTTTTTTTTTTTTTCCTTCTTCAAATTGCTATCTATTATTAAAACTTTTACTGTCAACTTACCGTCAGTTCATTGTATTCACTGTTTAGTGTGTGAACAAGGCATTTCCTCTCTTCTCCAAACGATCGTTGTGTTCCACTGACAAACTCACAAATCTCGTTTCCATTTGTCTTTGTGAACGTGTTCACACCAAAACACTTTAAGGTTGTCGAACACAGCTTACGGCAGTCGAATGCGTTGGATGGGAAAGTCTTGAATACTCCACAGATCATTCTCTTGTTCAGTTCACGGAGAAAACTTGCTCCTGTGCACGGTTTTTGAGCTTGTGTAACTTTTATTGTTGTTAAAGAAATGGCCAGAAGTAAACAAACAACTCGGGCGTGTTTCATGTTTGACGGGGAGAAAGACGATCTCCAATCTTCGTTGATCGATTCTTTCCGCAGTAATTTGCTACCGAATGAGACTTAAACAACTTTTATATCAATATTTGAACTGAGCAAATGTTGTTGATTGTAGCCAGTGTGTACGCTAATGCGAAACTAACTTGATTTAAAAAGGCCCCAAAATAGAAAGTTGACAGTGATGAAATATTGATGAGATAACTAAGGCACCCCGCAGTGATTATTACCGCTGGAGTGTAAACTAACTTGATTTAAAAAGACAAAAAAAATAGAAAGTTGACATTGATGAAATATTGATGAGATGACTAAGGCACCCCTCAGTTATAATTATAACTGGCATGGAGTGTAAATTTAACTGCATTCGAAGTTTTTATAGCCCTAACGTTTCAAGCTTTAAGTAAGAAACGAACGCTTCACGTAAGTAACTCACGCGTCACGTAAGGAGCGCACGCATAACGCTTCACTAAAGCAATGCACTAATCGCGCCTCACGTGAGTAATGCACGCATCACGCAAGAAGTGTACGGAAACAACTCGCGTAAATAATGCACTTATCACGCTTCACGTAAGCAACTCACGCGTCACGTAAGGAACGCACGCAAAACACTAATTCACTAAAGCAATGCACTAATCGCACCTCACGTAAGTAATGCACGCATCACGCAAGAAGTGCACGGAAATAACTCGCGTAAATAATGCACTAATCACGCTTCACGTAAAAAATGCACCAACCTCGCGTCACGAATGCAATGCACGCATTACGATTCACGTAAGCAACGCACGCTACGTACACGTCACGTAAGTATGTTTGAGTGATGTAGAAATGTTGGATTAGTGCTTCACGTACTGTAATGCACGCATCACGTAAGAAGTGCCCGGACACACTTATATACGGAAACACGTAAAAAATGAACTAATCACGCTTCACGTACGTAATTACGGTGGCCCACAACTGTCACATCAAATACAAATCGCTCACATCAAATACAAATCGCTCACATCAAATACAAATCGCTCACATCAAATACAAATCGCTCACATCAAATACAAATCGCTCACATCAAATACAAATCGCTCACATCAAATACAAATCGCTCACATCAAATACAAATCGCTCACATCAAATACAAATTGCTCACATCAAATACAAATTGCTCACATCAAATACAAATCGCGGTATGTACTTCATGGCTGAATGCCATATAAACGACAAGTAGAGTACTTATACTAGTTTATGGTACTACTATATACAGCATCCTTAACCATCCCTAGCCATCACTTACCATCCTTTACCATCTCTAGCTATCCCTAGCCATCCTTATCCATCCCTAGCCATCCTTATCCATCCCCTATAGCCATCCATTACCATCCCTAGCCATCCCTAGCCATCCTTTACCATCCCTTGCCATCCCTAGCTATCCCGAGCCATCCTTATCCATCCCTAGCCATCCTTATCCATCCCTAGCCATCCTTATCCATCCCTGGCCATCATTTACCATCCCTAGCCATCCCTAGCCATCCTTATCCAAAAGGGGTATTAAAATGGCAAATTTCTGCCAAGAGGTTCTTAATCCACTAGGTTCTTAACTGCCGGTACGGTGTTTACTGTATTGAAAGAAAGCCATTTTTTGCTATGGTTGTTTATCGTTGTCAAAAACAGTTATTGTCATAAAAACGCTAAATAATTAGCATAAAAGTAGATTTAAAGCAATACCATTTTCATACCAATCGAAGCATCTTCCAAATTGAGTTGATTGACAGATCTGACATTTTAAGACCTTATAACACGTGATGGTTGTGGTCAATCGAAAAACAAAGACCATCCCTGTGTATGTCTGTGTAGCATGGCATAAGTTTAACCCTAATCAGAGTCATCTCACATTTTCCCCTCGGCCTCAAGGAAAAGATCTAGAACTAAACAAACACAACTATCCTATACAGTTTTTCGCGTATATTTCGAATCTGTCCTCGTTTTTTGGATTAAAAATGTAATGATTTTCTGTGTTTTTTTTTATTACTATTCCAAAAATCATTCCCCAACACCCAACCCCCCCCCCCCCCCCCCCCGATTTTCTAGGATGGCAGATGGTACAGGATGGTAAGTGATGGCTAGGGATGACTAGGGATGGTTAAGGATGGCTGTATATAGTAGTACCATAAACTAGTATAAGTACTATACTTGTCGTCTATATGGCATTCAGCCATGAAGTACATACCGCAATTTGTATTTGATGTGAGCAATTTGTATTTGATGTGAGCAATTTGTATTTGATGTGAGCAATTTGTATTTGATGTGAGCGATTTGTATTTGATGTGAGCGATTTGTATTTGATGTGAGCGATTTGTATTTGATGTGAGCGATTTGTATTTGATGTGAGCGATTTGTATTTGATGTGAGCGATTTGTATTTGATGTGAGCGATTTGTATTTGATGTGATCATGAGCGATTTGTATTTGATGTGAGCGATTTGTATTTGATGTGACAGTTGTGGGCCACCGTACGTAATACACTAATCACGCGTCACGTAAGTAACGCACGCTTTACGTGGATTTATAATTGTGCAGAATATTAGTATTTTAACTGGTTCAGTATTGAATTAAGTATATATTAACATTCCCTTATCTAAACTGTTTATATTTCCCTTATTTAAGGTGTTTCCCAGTAGTTTTTTAATGACCACACTTCCAATTTTCATTTAGCGAATTGATCAATTTTCCCTGATCTGATCAAAATGAATTTACACCAGATACAAAGCATAGATTGAAGTTTTGATTGATGTCAATTTCAACTCATTTGGTGTTGCTATGACAACTTAAATTAACGTGAAACAAAGATAGCGGAAATACGTTTTTTCTAAAATATCTCGCATTTTCGATGAGCTTCAGAAAAATGACTATATAGGTATTAAACGTCACATTCATGCACTGTTAATCAGATATCAATTAGAATGTTTGATTAGAGCGATTTGGAATAATTTGCAAAAACATTCTTTTTGCGATTTATTTGAAATCGCTCTTATCAAATTAACATCCTAACTATGGGCAGAATAAAAGCGCATGAATGTGAACTTTATCACCTATATAGTCATTTTTCTGAAGCTCATCGAAAATGCGAGATATTTTAGAAAAACCTATTTCCGTCATCTTTGTTTCACGTTAATTTAAGTTGTCATAGCAACCACAATTGAGTTGAAATTAACATCAATCAAAACTTCAATCTATGCTTTGTATCTGGTGCAAAAAAAAACATCTTGATCAGATCAGGGAAAGTTGATCAATTCGCTAAATGAATATTGGGAGTGTGGTCATTAAAAAAACTACTGGGAAACATCTTAAACGTCTACTTAGAGATGAAAGGCCTCGTAGATTGCTATCTAAGTAGTGTCAAGTAGATAGGATGAATGGAATTCTGTCTTGGATTACTCATTTTCGAGATACATTAAATAGATCGATAGATCGATGTGGGTCCAGACAATTGTCGTTTGTCAAGTAATAGAGCACTTCTTTGCCATTAAGTAGAATACTCAACTTCCACGTTCAGTCAAGCACCGCTGTACTATTTGACAAAAGGCGCAATAGTCCGCTTCAACAGTTCCCTGCGTCATCTTGAAATGTAGCCGAGCCTTTGCATCAAAGCGAGACGAACGTTGAGCTTGCAATGGTAGAGACACGTGAATAATTGTCCCGGAAGGTGTTAAAAGGTCTCTATCATTGTAAGCTCAACGTTTGTCTCGGTTCGATGCAAGGGCCCGGCTACCTTTTAAATGGAGCAAGGAACTATTGGATAGTATAAGTCTCGATTGGTTGTAAAATATTCATAAATCCCAAGCAAAGCACGATGACATTTACCGCATTTAAATTTACTCTGGATTGAGGCTTTCCCTGTGAAAATGCGCCTTTTGTCAAATAGTACAGCGGTGCTAGATAACATGAAACTGGAGTATTATATGACACGCTTTCCCTGGCCACCGGATTATTTAATAAGATAGTTAAGGACGGGGCCTACTAATTAAAAAATAATGTATTCTTCAAACAACTATGTGAGTTGTTTTAACCCTTCAGAGGGTTCTACAAATCTGTCTAAAAAAGGTGGGGTCACCGGGCAGTTAAGAGAAATAATGAGTCTTAAATATGGCTGACGTCACGATTTTACCGGCATCGACAAATAATTTTTTTTTCAAAGGATTTTCATTGAAACATCTCTTTGATAGCGGTAAACAATTAACAAGTAATTTTCTAATAGGAATATATATTTTGTAACGTATTTTCAAAAGTTAGTAGTGAAATATGATTTTTTTAGCATCGTGACTTATTATTATTAGTATTTTACGACGTTCAGAAAATTCGAAATTTTGTCGTTTTTCCATTCCAAAATCAGTTTTTTTTCCGAAATTTTACATTAAAACCATTGTTTAACATGTTCTTAATAATTGCAGTTGTAAAAAAATTGGGGTTACAGGGCGTTTTAAAAAGTTATCGCGTGGTAAACTTTGCCGCCGAAGATCATCATAAGACAATTTCTTTCCGGTCCCCCCCCTACTAAGTAAATAAATTCGTCATCATAAGTGCATTGTGGGACTGTTTTTATAAAAAACCGCTACCGTCGCGTCTACCATCGTTAGATGGTTTTTTATTTGTATTTTGTCATCTTTTGAGGTAAGATAGCGCGTTAAAATGGAAACTATGTAGATGCGCAGTAGCCTGCGCAGTGGCAATAGTAGGCCCCGTCCTTAAATAAATAAAATTCACATAAGCAACATACACAGACTTAGGCCTCGTCTACACGAATCCGATCCGCCTGAAACCGCATAGAAATATTTGCATCCACACGAATCCGGGTATCCGGAGGATTCAAGTAAAAGTATGCGGTTTCGATGACCGGATTCACTGGACGATAGGCCGATTCGCATCAAAAAGTATGCGGTTTCAAAAGTATCTGGATCCGTGTAGACGGGGTCTTAAGCCTCGTCTACACGAATCCGATCCGGCTGAAACCGTCTAAGACCCCGTCTACACGGATCCGGATACTTTTGAAGCCGCATACTTTTTGATGCGAATCGGCCTATCGTCCACACGAATCCAGTGAATCCGGTCACCGAAACCGCATACTTTTACTTGAATCGCCCGGATACGCGGATTCGTGTGGACGCAAATATTTCTATGCGGTTTCAGCCGGATCGGATTCGTGTAGACGAGGCCTTAGACGGGGTCTTAGTGAAGCATTTCTCGACTAGGTGTGAGAAAAGACAAGTGCGGCTAATGAGCAAAGCCCAACTGAGTCTGCGTATGTTGCTTATGCTTATGTCACAAGTGTGAACCAGGGTTTACGATTTCTTTCTTTTTTCATTATTCTTGTGCTTCGACCAGTTCATTTTTCATTAAATATTTCATTTAGAATATATTTTTATACACATAAATATTATTAATTTTATTGATAATAAACTATCTTTATTCAGGAAGTTTGTGTTTTTATTTCATAGCCGGAGTCTGCAAAACTTAAATTAAATAATCAAAATATAACAATACAGTAATAAATCATTTTTTTTCATCACTCAAATATTTCATTTCATTAATTTTCCGGCTTTAAAACCCACATATCATTTTGCTGAGTCTAGCTATACTAAAACTAATCTATTTCAAGACACATTCACTCATTTTTTAAAAAAAGGTTTTCTTTAATTTCAAAATTGAATATTTCTCATTGACTTTTGTTATTTTTTATAATTTTTGTGTTTTATATGTAAACGGAAATCTAGTTTCATAATAAATTGACAATTTAACGATATGAATGATGTATATAAACTTTGTAATTAAACATTCTGAATTCTAAATTAGTATTGCAATGCAATATATGGTTGAAGTCGGTGGCTACACCAAATTATATTATTATTATTAAATATCCTTTTTACATCATCATAATTACGAATTAAATAGCTAAATTAATGTCTGTTGCACTGTCTTTATTCTTGCAAAATTTTGCATTATTTTAATTCTTGCAAATGGAAGAAATAATTGCCAGAATCAAAACCTTTTCACTGCTCAACTTTGTGCGTTCAATAAACTTAGGCCTCTTCTACACGAATCCGATCCGGCTGAAACCGCATAGAAATATTTGCGTCCACACGAATCCTGTTGATCGTTTCCTATTCAAAAGTATGCGGTTTCGGTGACCGGATTCACTGGATTCGTGTGAACGATAGGCCGATTCGCATCAAAAAGTATGCGGTTTCAAAAGTATCCGGATCCGTGTAGCCGGGGTCTTAAACATTTACACGAGGAAAAAAATTATGACACCTTTTAATGCATTTGCATACCTTAAAGCACGGGATTTTTGCAATTCACGTGATCTAATTAGTAAAACAAGAAACTTGTAAATGAGAGTGCAAAATCCCGTGCATTAAAGTATGCTGAAACATTGGAACATGATCATATTTTTGCGCTAGTGAAAAATTTCCAGTTAAAGATTACAATCAAAAATATACAAAAAAGTAATTCATGTTTAAAAATAGTAATTTATATATTTTTTCTTTTCATTTTAGCCCGAAATACACCTACTACATGAAAACTGAGAACTAGTTTGGACTGCGTCAGTTTTATAAGGAAACATTTGGAGTAAAAATGTACGATAACTAGCGGTTAAACTAGTGTGGGCTGCGTCGATGTTTATAAGGAAACAATTGGAGAACAAATGTACGATAACTAGCGGTTGAACTAGTGTGGGCTGCGTCAGTGTTTATAAGAAAACAATTGGAGTAAAAATGTACGATAACTAGAGGTTGAACTAGTGTGGGCTGCGTCGATGTTTCTGAGGAAACAATTGGAGTAAAAATGTACGATAATTATCGAAGAAATAGAAAACGCGCGCGCGTGCTGTGTGCAGTTATAAAGACACGCGGAGTTGTCAGAACACGAGAGAAGTGTTAAGAGAAGGACAACTTGAAGTAGAGTGCATATCAACACTTCTCGAATGTTCTTAGCCTCCTCCGCAGGCAATTCCTGAGTCCGAAAGTGAGTTTCGTGAGTTTGGGGTTCCTGTGTTGAAAATTCGAAGACGACGAAGCCTGGTGACGAGCCCCCTCTCCTTTCTTCCTCCCCCCTCCCCCTTCATTTTTTGCCATATGCCACAGAAAGCCCGCGTCGTGTTTTTTCTTTTCTTCGTTTCTTCTGCCTAAGAGATGCCTGCGGGGGAGGCTAGAATGTTCCGACAATCCCCAAGTGCTTTATTTAGGGGTTTAATAGAGACTGAAGTCTAGTCAGTTCGTTATTTATCGGCAAATACAGTCACTTGCTGACTGTTCAATGAACTCGAAATTTCCGGCTTCATTGAACAGTCAGCGCGTGCCTGCATTTGCCGATAAAGAACTCACTTCAGTCTCTTACCCCTAAACACAGCACAGGAAGCACGTTTTCTATTTCTTTTATGATAAAAAGATTGATCAAAATGCAAACACGCGTGCTGTGTGCTCTTTTAAAGCACGCGCGCCTTTCGAATAGTTATTTTAGAATGTGGACGGTGTCAGAAACTTCAGGCTCTGACAAAAGTCAATGACGTAACTTTACTTCGTATATTTGTAAGGGTCATTTTTTTACTTAGTTTTGTTACTAAAAATAAGCTTAGCTGTCAAGAACATCGCGCAGTCGTACCTTTTAGGGGCTGAAATCAGTTCTCGTAATTTATGCGTACCTTTTAGGGGTCATTTGCGAAATCGATCGCCGAACACCCCTTCCACTTGGGCCATAGTTAATATAAACTTAACTCTGCTTGGACAAAGGCGTCCGTCCGGGCTCCCTTTACGGTGTAAAAGAGATGCCATTGTCTATCATTTCACACGAATACAATATCCGAATCATCTCCATCAAGAAAGCCAGGATTTGACGCGTATTGTAAAGGGCCATTTCTTTCCTCTTTGACGGGGGAACTACCCTTACGATGTCGAACTGACCAGTCTTTATTATCTTCATCATCAATAGAGTTATCAGTTTGAACCGCAACCTCTCCTCTCTCTAAATCAACAGAGAAGACCTCGTCGCTAGATGGATCAGTGACAACAGAGGTACGGTGGGAGGGAGGGTAGAGTTTCCCCTCGTAGAATTCCATAGCGGACACACGCGGCGTATCCACAGGAATAAAGTTATGAAACTTGGAGAAATCCACCCGATATCTCCCTGCTTTCCACATTGTCCTATCGATCGTACTTTTGAACTCAAATCCCCACATAATCTCATCTCCAAGGTAGGATGTCTTTGCTTGGGTTAAAAGACCAGTAGCCTCTATCGTTCCTTCCATAATCGCAACCAACTCGAAATCGCACTCTGATAGCTGGGAAGGAGTCATTGTAAAAAATGGACTTTCCTCGTCAATGACATGGACCACTGTCAGGGGTAGTATGAGGAATATTGTGCTATTTCCGTAAGACTGTTCATCATTCCAATCGATTCCTACCTTCAAATCTTGCTGATAAAAAGGAATCGTAAGTCCTTCTTTAGTAGTTCTAGTCCGAAATAATTGTACTCGTATTTGACAATCCAGAATTTGACTTTTACGTACATCGCCGACTCGAAACATCAGACACATTTTGCCATCGCGAACAGCGATGACAGCTTTGTTGGAGAACATGATCGTCCCAGCGCGATTACGTGGACGCGATAACTTAGCAAATATTAAGCCTAATATAAACGCGTTAAGAAAACATCCAAACAAAGACTGTACATTAAGTAGCATAACAGCTTCAGGGCATTTTGGAGTTATCTGTCGCCCTCCGTAGCCGATAGTCGTCTGAGACTCAAGCGAAAAGAGAAAAGCAGTAGTGAACGAATTCACATTTTCAACACAATAGTCTTCACCGTAGATATAGTCCAATAAGAACCAGAAACTGCCGAATATCATCCAACTACCTATGTATGCAGTAACAAATAGTAATAATATCCAATGCCATTTAGCATCTATCATAGTAGTGAACATATCGTTTGCATACATGCTCTGTTTTGAATGTACCTCAGTAGCGACAACTTTGAGCCCTCCATGTTTGCTCACTAGTCGTGACTTCCTGATTTTGTATTTTGAAAGCACACGTCTCAATTTACTTCGCTTTTTTTTCTTCTTGATGCTTTCTCGTTTGTGGTCGTTGATGGTTTCTTCGCTGTTTTGCACGGCGTTATTTGTAACTCCCGTACTATTCATTTTGTAATGCTCGTCTCTATCTAACTCACACGACGCCATAGATGTGCTACATGACTCAACAAGTTGAAGATGTCTTCGGTGTCTTTCTGAAAGAGAAGACGTGCTCCCATTAGCATGTTTTAACATCCTTATCCTTGTTTTTATGTACTAATAATATTTTCAATAAAAAGATTATTGTACAGAGTTTTTAACAGCAAGTGTTAATGCTGAATTGGGGGTGTTTTATGTTGTGGAATGCGTGACAACAACATGTGATGATATAGTGTGTTACAGTTATTTGATAACCCCGACTCTGTACTCTGCAGTGGTCTTGACATTTAATATAGGAAATAACATAGCAAGTACGAAAAAAAAAAACTATTTGCTTACGCCTTTGCTTACACCGTTTATCAATGTGTGTCGCCTTTCGGTCATATTACAAAAGCTTTTATCTTTTCTCTCCTGTTTTCCTTCAATTCCACTCAAATTAAGGTAGTCGTACCTATTATCGCGCACATCCTATTATCGTGCTATTATTGGTCCTAGCACATTTTTAGCTATTTAGTTATTTGCTAGGGCCAGTACCTACTGTACACGTAATTTTGTATTTGTAAATTATAATCTCTTGCAAATTCTAGGTGCAATAAAAACGTTGTTGTTGTTATTGCTTTTCGTAAAAAATAATAAATATCTTCTATTCTGCGTAAAAATGTATTGAAAAAAGTGGACCAAAAGAGTTGGTTGCAACAGAATAAGCAGCCATAATTGTTTTAATTAAATTTGAAGCAGTTTTTTATATATATTATTTTTTTACGAAAAGCACGATAATAGGATGTGCGCGAAAATAGGTACGATTTTCTTTCCTTGAAATATTTTTTTCCCTCTTACTTTTTCTTCCGGCTTTCATATATCATTCTTGCTATTCTTTCTGTCTTTCGTTATTTTTTAACTCTTCCTTGTCTGACCTTTCTATTAACTGAGATTATTATTTTATTTTTCAATCAATCATTCATTCATTCATCCATCCAATTATTCATCCAATCATTCATTCATTCATTCATCCAATCATTCATTCATCCATCCATCCATTCATCCATCTATTCATTCATCCATCTATCCATTCAATCATTCATTCATCCATTCATTCATCCATCCATTAATTCATCATTCCATTAATAAATTAATAAATTAATAAATTAATTCATCCATTCAACAACCCACCCATCCATCCATCCACCCATTCATTCAATTCTAATCCCATAATCTCCATCCATTATAACTAGCGGTATATAAACGCTCTTGGGGATATAAGGTGGGAAATGAAACCATTGGACCGCAGACCACTAGATGCGCAGGCTATATCAACAGCTATGCATTTCCCAAATTTAACCTATCATTTTTCATTTATTCACTTCTCACATTTTAATCTAATTAACAAAACCCGGCCTTTAAGATCCTAAAATTAAACGAGATATGATCATTTTTTCTATCGGCAATCAATTGAAACTTGTAACACCGTAAAAAATTAAACTTATTTTTTCTGATTTTAATTAAATTTCTACTTTCGAGTTGTATCGTAAGTAGTCAACAACGACACCCACAATAATTTCATTTTATCTGTTGTTTGCTGACCAAAATGCTTCTGATCTGAATCATGACAACATTTACGCCGAACGAACAAAAACAAAAGATTGCTGATATTATTTCAGACATTGTGACAGACGAGTTTATAAATATAGAAAAAGGAACTTTACATTCGTGATCATTCGTCGTAGTTACTATCTAAAACAGGAAAGTTATTTTCCGTCTGAAAGGAACTTGACTAGTTTATTTTAATATTGGACACATAGAGAAATTATCGCTGCAACAAAACAACCGTTTGGACATAATGTAAGATGCATTTACCGTCTATGTTTATTAAGAGCAGTCTATCAATTGCCTTTAGGCTATTTAAAATATCCCTTTGATTATAATCCTAGAAAGATCATTTATCACGTCCACAAATAAAAACCTTAATAGTTCTATAAAGTGGCGGGAAATGATTTTTATTGTATGCTAAATTAGTATGCTAATTCTAATAAATTATTCTTGTTAATGGTTTAGTAAGAATAATAACTTCGAGGAGAAAACCAAACATTAGATATTATAATAATTTTGGATGACAAAAATGACAAAAGCGGCTGTTCAAATCTTGCCACATGTCCATTAACGCAAATACGAGATAACTTTCTACCAAACAAAACGTACACTATAGGCTTCAGTTAACGACCAGTACAGACATTTATATCTTTACTTAAAACCACCACTAATTTTATACTAATCTTATAACAAAATAAAAAGGTTCCGCAATACACACAAATCTGCGTCAGTTGTAAATCACTCTAAATTGATTCTAAGTGCTTTCAAATGAACTAGATTAATCTTTTATTGTAAAAAATGAGATATTGCCTGCTTTGATTTATTCAACTTAGAGCGCCACATGTACTAAAGTTCATCGTTGTCCTGCTGTTTTCAGTGAACCACAAAAAAAATGAACTCTATTAAGAGAACCTTCAATGATTCACATTCATAGAAGACTAGAAGAGATAATTTGAATTTATTAGAGTTCTAAATTGATTATTCTTTTGAGAGTTTAACACAGAAGTATTTTATGATAGGAAATGCATGGTTATCATGGTTATATATGCCTAGAATATTTACTTTAGATTAGTCATAATAAATATACACTTACCGAACAAGAATTCTTGCAGTTTCTTGTCCTTTTTGATAAAGTCAATAAGTGAAGGACTTCGCGAGGGATTGTGTAAGTTTTAGTCAAAGAACAGCACTCAAGTCATATGATTCAAATCAATGCACAAATTTTGTTGTGAATGTAATGAACTGCGCCTGTGATTGGCTTGATCAGCGGTGATGGGTAATTGTATATATCTACAACTAGTTCAATAATCGTTGTTGCAATCAAAACTACAGTTCAAGCTCTGAAGTCTGCAAAGGATGTCGGTATTTTTTTCCGCTTTTTATCGATATATTTATAGCATATTGGTTGTACGTGTTTGTGTTATATGACCATAACAAGTTGTTGCAGCAGTGGTAAATGATAAAACAAATATTTCTTTACAACAAAGGGGAAGGAAATCACAAATTCTGTTTATATTACTGACATCCTTTGCAGGCTTCAGACTGAAAGTGTGGACTGTAGCATTGGTTACAAAATAGTTGTATGTATATACGTTGGAACGGAAGATGAATTGTGCTATTATAATAATTTAAAAATTATTATGGAATCTTGACTGATAATTATAAATTCAGGACTCAAGCGACGGTTTATTCAAATTGAGTGTATCATGATCATGAATGACAATATTTTGGAGACATTTATAGGTTCACTTGCTAGAATTATAAATATATCTTGGGCTACATGTATAACAACGCATGAACAGGTTCGTAAGCGAAACTGTGACCCCGTGCACGAAACTTCGGAAATTTGATTTACCCTGTCAGTGAAACTATTACGGTACCTTCCTCTGTCGCTGTACTGCGACAGTTTCGACCATACACGCGACTCAAACCACAGGCAGCCCAAGCAACTCACTTTTACATATGGGAGGGAAAAAACAATCTTGTGTTGTTGTTAGTTTCAGTTAGGTGTCATTCTGGGTGGTTTTTGAACGATTTAGAGCACGTTTTTAACTTTTGCCCACCTGTATTTATTTCAATAAAAAATATGGATTTTTTTCCTCCCATATCTCTACTGTAAAAGTGAATTGCTTGGGCTACCTAGGCTCAAACCAGATTGAATTATGCGTCTTGTTGCAGAAGAAAACGTGGGACAAAGGGGACAAAGACTACATAAATGCAGCTAGTCACACGAAGGGAATTGCGTCTGTGACAGGTGGCAGTGAAAAGTGACAGCGATTTGTCGCCTAGTGTGTACTTATTGACGTTGTAGCTTGTAAACAGCTGATCAACTATGTACCACTACCTCTCCACCCTCCCCTTCCAGCCCTTTTTCAACCTGGTTCCCAGGGCTCTCTTCCTTAGCAAAAGACGAGGGCCTTTATCATGGGAACGAGGTTGCCTTTTTGTGGGGAGGGAAGGGAAGTAGCCTGCGTCATATCCGGACTTTTTCTTGAGAAAAAGACCGGATGTGACGCAGGCTAGAAGGGAAGCAGCCTCGATCGTGGCAGGACCTATTTTTACTCCGAACAGTAAAAACGTCAGTACATATATTGACCAGGAACCCATTACCTGAATTGACACATTATTGACATTAGCCTCGTCCGCATTCAACCCCTTTGGGATTCCTTTGGTTTATTGGGGTCCCTTTGGATTAGAGCCGGGGGAAATTGGGCACCATTGAAGAAGAGAAGCCGGAAGAGAATAATAATAACTATAATGAGAACCCCTCCTCTTTATTTCCTCTTCCCCCTCTATTTCTTTCTTTCTTTCTTTCTTTCTTTCTTTCTTTCTTTCTTTCTTTCTTTCTTTCTTTCTTTCTTTCTTTCTTTCTTTCTTTCTTTCTTTCTTTCTTTCTTTCTTTCTTTCTTTCTTTCTTTATTTCTTTCTTTATTTATTTCTTTATTTATTTATTTATTTATTTATTTATTTATTTATTTATTTATTTATTTATTTATTTATTTATTTATTTATTTATTTATTTATTTATTTATTTATTTATTTATTTATTTATTTATTTATTTATTTATTTATTTATTTATTTATTTATTTATTTATTTATTTATTTATTTATTTATTTATTTATTTATTTATTTATTTATTTATTTATTTATTTATTTATTTATTTATTTATTTATTTATTTACTTATTTATTTACTTATTTATTTATTTATTTATTTATTTATTTATTTATTTATTTATTTATTTATTTATTTATCTATTTATCTATTTATTTCTTTATTTCTTTCTTTATTTATTTCTTTATTTCTTTCTTTCTTTCTTTCTTTCTTTCTTTATTTCTTTCTTTCTTTTTTTCTTTCTTTCTTTCTTTCTTTCTTTCTTTCTTTCTTTCTTTCTTTCTTTCTTTCTTTCTTTTTTTCTTTCTTTCTTTCTTTCTTTCTTTCTTTCTTTCTTTCTTTCTTTCTTTCTTTCTTTCTTTCTTTCTTTCTTTCTTTCTTTCTTTCTTTCTTTCTTTCTTTCTTTCTTTCTTTCTTTCTTTCTTTCTTTCTTTCTTTCTTTCTTTCTTTATTTCTTTATTTATTTATTTATTTATTTATTTATTTATTTATTTATTTATTTATTTATTTATTTATTTATTTATTTATTTATTTATTTATTTATTTATTTATTTATTTATTTATTTATTTATTTATTTATTTATTTATTTATTTATTTATTTATTTATTTATTTATTTATTTATTTATTTATTTATTTATTTATTTATTTATTTATTTATTTATTTATTTATTTATTTATTTATTTATTTATTTATTTATTTATTTATTTATTTATTTATTTATTTATTTATTTATTTATTTATTTATTTATTCATTTATTTATTTATTTATTTGAGATTTCATATTTCCCCCAAATATTCTTTGTCTGTCTGTCCACCCTCGCCTCATTCCTACGCGGCCATCAAAACGAAGGTGATGAATCATCAGGGTATTAAGCTGTGACAAGTGATAGCGGAAATTCTCATGTTTACGGAACCGCAACCCACCGTCATTTAGACCAGGTAATCTTTAATTCCCTATCAACATACTGATTAATTCTTATTTCCACTGCCGCTCATAATAAATAGTTTCTATAGGATGTATTCTTTCAAATTGCTAGCTTCGTTCAAGCTTGGACAAGTTTACACAAACACAAACTCGGGTTGTAATAAACCCAGTCAAACAGCGGGCGCATTTTGATCTAAAAAAACTATAATTATTAGGTTACCGGTGTGATGCAAAGTCAGGTAAGATAGAGGATAACAATTTGTTATTAATTGGTGTAAATTATGAAGATATGTGGTAGATTTTGAGGTAGATTTTTTCGAGCTTTGAATGCTCTTAAGTTGACGTCCCGTACTATGCGTCCACATCTAGCCAGCTGTCGTTCTGTGAATGGTTCAAAAAAACAAAGCTGTTGTGATCCACAGGTGCAGCCTGGAGATATTTTCGTTTTCAGTAATGTCTATTTTGACTTTTAATCCTCTAAGTATAGACTAATATTTCAGATCTAACTAATAATGATGGATGACATCGTCTCGTTCAGTTACGACGACTTTTAGCCCTGCAGTTCTGCTGTATTTTACTTTTACATGGCGTCTTGTAAAATGCTGAGTACTTGCTAATTTACGAAATAAACTTACGTGGTTCTTCGAGGGTTATTTCCTCCGAGAATTGCTCTTTTATTGCTGTCAATTTAAGGAAACTTTTCGAGTAGCTGTGAAGATCTTATCTTGATAAATTAAGACTATAGAAAATGATCATATCGAATTAATACTTTCGTTCATTCCAGTTTCAGTTATGTGCGATATTTTTATATATTATCCTATTCGCCATATTTTAGCCTGTATTAATATTTACTATAAAGCTATTTGAACTCGCATCATTAAAAACTAGAATGTAAATATTATTGTGGGCTATTGTTCTGTTTGCTTTTGTCGTTCAATATCTTTAATCAATAATCTTCAATTTTTGTTGCGACGATTTACAAATTTCCCAAATTTGAATGCTTGATATATGCCCTATCAATTTCATAGTAATTAATTTTAGGGTCGATTTTTTACAAATATTACTATTTTACACGCTTTTTTGGTCAGTAGCAGGTAGAATTGAAGATATTCGGTTCCCTTTTGTTGAATTTATATGCATCTATTTAAATATATTTATGTGGCAAAATGGGTCACTCTTTGAGATTGATGTATGTCTTTGTATTTAACAATTATTCGCCGAAGGCGAAGTGATTATCGGTGAATATTTACCGAGCGGTGAGTCTTCGAGCTGCGAGGTAAATATTCACCGATAATCACTTCGCCTGAGGTGAATAATCGTTTTAGTATAAATACAAAGGTGATTATTTCAAAAAAGAAAGAAGGAAACAGCATTGAAAGTGAAAATATTTTATTTTTTAAAAGCGCGACCGTTACGCGTAAAAATTGTAAACTTTGTCTCGCATATAATGACAAAAAAAAACAATGTGAAAATTTACTATGATACCTTTAAATAGCTTGACACCAAACTTAGTAGCTTCTTTTGTCGATTTTGGGACAGCATTTTCTTTAAAGTTTTCAATTTCATCTTCGCTAACAGTGACAAAACAACTACTGGCAGCCATTTTGTCCGAAAAGGTGATTATCGGCTGATAATCCGAGATAGCAAACCAATCAGAGCGCGCGATTTTGCATAATCACCTTTGTATTTATACTAAAAATGTATAAGCATCTTTAAACATCATTATTACTATCATCATCATTATCATTAAGATTGCTATTTTAGTCATTATCACCACCATCATACACCCTATGCAAAAAGGCAATTCCTTACTTAATCAGTATTAGAAGGCACCATTGCTTTTATTAGAAAGAGCACATCGAAATTAGTGATATTCCAAAATTTCAAATGTAGTAACATAAACTGATCAAAAGTTACAGCTTTTTGAATTTACAAACATTTGGCTTAAAATTTTCACTTGGGCCTTTAGAGCCTCGCTTTCGCGTTTTTGGTACATTTTAAATGCTGATAACTCTGGAATGATTCAATGTATGACAACAGATTTCTACAAAATTACTAATTTAGACATGCTATTTCTTGTAAGGGAACAATATTATTGAAATATTTTATTGTTCATGGTGTTTTGTGTTGGTCGTTCCCAGTCGCTTGCTCTTTTTGCATAGGGTGTATTGTTATCATGTTCATGATCATCATAATTATCATTGTTGCCATTATTATGTAATTTAGCATCATCATCATCAATAACATCACCATTACCATCACTACCATTTATAGCACTATCATTGTCATCATTATCATTACCATCATTAGAAAATTCAAAATTATTTTAATAATATTCTAAGCATTACATGTGTCTCCATCCAACATTCAAGAACAAATAACTTGTTATTGTCCTCCAAAAACTCTCTGGTCAACTTCTGAACTGAGAATCGGTCACATAATATCCACTCTAAATGTTTTCAAATGTAAACTTAAAACTTGTCTGTTTGACAATACTTAGCTTTCCTAATTATTGTAATTGTAATTAATTTATTTTGAGTGCTCATTGTATTATTATTATTTTCATCATCATCATACACTGTAACTCATCAATGTTGTAAATATTATTTATAGAGTTATTATCGCCAATAACATATCATAAGTTAATCATCATTATCATCATCTTTATAATCATTAACTTTATCCTTTACATCATCAATGTATATTTTTGTAATTATAATCTTAATCATCACCATCATTGTCATCATTATTATCATCACCACAACCACCACCATTATCATTATTATCAGGATTATCGTCATCATTGTCATCATACATTTGTATAAGGACGTAAATGTAACCTGCGGCAAGGCGCACAAATCATGAGTCAGATTGCAAGTGGTTTGGACAATAATATTTATTGAAAATAAAACTCAATTTTGCACATCAATTAAAACGGGAATGAGTTTACAGCATTAATCTAAAAGAATAATAAAATATATATAAGATATATGCTATCCTTAATTGAATATAATCTATTAATTAATTACAAAATATTGACTAGTAAAACACTATTAAAACTGAAAACAATCTACAAAGAATATGTTTTGTACTAAGTTATAAATAGAACGGAAGTTACGTCACAAGTAATTTGAATATAATATGCTAATTACTTTATCTGTTTACGAGTTATGGGTTTAGATCTTTACAGTAATGTATTAGTTATTTGCCGTTTTTATGAATGAAAAACTAATGGAAACCAATGGGAAAATTACATTAAGGATTTATCATGGATTAGGTAAGTGTTTAATATGCAACTGTAGCGTATTATTCATGTTAAATGGGTTATGGCTGAGAGATTCAAACCCACGCAGTCGACATCATGACCTCTGTAATTTATAAGACAAAAGGTGTACTTAAAAAGGTCTTTTAGGGTTTAAAAGAACAATTTAAAGGTCAATTCCCGGTTTGCAATTACTGTATTTCCTACGTCTATATATATTAGGATGTTTGAGCGACTAAAACGAGGTTAAAAGCAAAGTTTAGTATGCGAAAACTAGTTAATAACGCAACGCGAGACTTTACTGGTTTAATGCGGTATTTTACTAGTTTACAACGTTAGTAATTTAAAGAAAAGCTTGAATGGCATTGACATAGTTACTGTTTTAGCTTTAGGACATATTTACTAACGATTTAGAGTAAATTAGGAGTTTACGTACTAAAACAAATTACTGAAAATACAATGTGTCAATTATGACATGAAATCGACATTCCTATACTAAAATACTAAAGTTTACAATTATTCTAACATAAATCTTAGGTTTGATGAATAAAAGTCTACAAGATCGTACCTGGCTTCGAAGAAAGTTCTTTATCCTGTTAAAGCTCCATTCGATGTTTATCTGTCCTCTACTAAAGACTACACTAAATAATGCTTGTTTGCAACATATATTTATATGAAATCGTACATTTTTGTGGCCTTTGTCAGGCCACATTTCTATGCCTAAGCAAATGATAAACATCCGGCTTAACTAATAAACTAAGGAAATACGTTGTTTGTTTGCGCGTCCTGGTAAACTAACTATAGAAAAGGAAATAGTGATATTTCCTGTTTATTCGATTACGGAAAATTATCTTTGAAAACTAATTAATAATAGTTACCAAATGTTCTAAAATATTGTCTTTTTGACGCTGTCACATAAAGCTGGAGGTCCCATCCTCCTTCACTCTAATCTTGTATAGAGGGGGACACTGATTGGGGGGGTTTAAATCCCGCAATACCGGAAAAATTCTTTAAAATTCCCGCATTACCGCAAAACAATTTTGCAAATACCGCATACCGCACAACATTAAATAAAATCAAAGGTCATTAAACGTTTTCGTTTTTTCACCATCCATACGTACCAAAAAAATACAAAAACAAAAACCGTTAATATTGCATACCGGAATTAGGAATTCTAAATCCTGCATTACCGCTAGATTTTGCTTATTTCACTAAAATACAGCTTAAAAAAAGGATAAATATTGATAACGCAGGTATCCTAAATCCCGCATTACCGCAAAAATGTATTCCTTTTACCGCAATATCGCATTAAAAAATAGCCAATACTGCAATACCGCAAACCACAATGTCCCCCTCTATATAAGGTGGACGTTAAAGATTCTGTTGTGCTGTTCGCAAAGAGTAGTGGATTGTCTCCTTGCACAACAGTAAGGTCTCGGAGGCATACACTAACCACACTCACGATTGTAAACTACTAAAAGCAGTCCCATAATTCCTTCACATCCATCATTAGAAATTGAAATTTTGAAATTGTAAATATGAGTCCCTGAAAAGCCCTGATGGGAGTGCCTATCATCATCTGTGTCTGTATCATCATATCAATCATGTCATACAAGGTTTTTGTTCCATGTTTCTAGGTATGCAATGGCATCATTAAAGGTATTGCTGTCCTGCAATGATCAAGATAAATCAATCATTGTTCAAAAAACTCTGAACTTTGACGAATTTAGGAAAAATGTACATAAGGAATTCCCTTTTCTACCAAATGTAAGTAATAATATGTTGTAAAAGTAATGTTCACAACATGAGCGGCTGTGTTGTATCAGCAGATACAGTCAAAACCTTAAGGTGCGTGATTGTATAGCCAATACAACACAGACGTGAATGTTGTAAAATTGACCCAATTTAATATTTTGGAAATAAGATTATTTGTCTTTGTATCACATGGATTAATGTTTAGAACAAAAGTTTTTTATTATCAGAGGTTTTGAATAGGGTCGTAATGTACATAGCAACATGCTAGCCAATTTAGTCTATACCAAGAGAAAATCAAAGTGAATGTTAGCCATGCACATCAATAGCAAAACCCTGTGCTCAATAGACAAGTAATGCATGCCAAACTTTCATTATCTTTATAGTTGTTTACTTAACACATTTATATGTGCACTTTGTACTACCGGTATGTAAGATTCTGTAATTTACTCGTAGTTTAAACACTGATGATGGTGTAGTACATGTAAGTACGCCGAAACATGTCTGAACGAAATAAACCTTTCAGGTTGAAAACCATTATCTTTTTTTATAAAATTATTTTTTTCTCATCAATAATTATTCATGAATTTGAGAACTGATTTTCTCTAGTTATTGTTATTGATCCATTACATTTTGTCAATTGAGGTTGTAGGTTGATATCTTGATTCCGTTACATTTTGTCAATTGAGGTTGTAGGTTGATATCTTGATTTCATTGTTAACAAGAGATGGGCACTTTAAATGCCTGAAAGTTTGGAAATAAACTATTTCATGGTTAAAGAAAATTTCTCTAGTTAAGGTACTAGAATTGTCTCTGGATGAAAAAAAATCTTCAAATCTTTTTCAATCCCAAACTTTATTTGGAAGTAGTTGAACAAGTTAATCATGTTTTTTTTTGTCCATACTTAAGCACAATGTGGAATATACAAGCCAAAACTTTGTATATCTAAGGAAGTCATTTTATTGAAAGAGAAAGTTGAATGATTTGACCTTTCTGGGTCTTAGTGTTGACAGACATGACTGATGTTTTTTCGGCGTTCATGTGTCACAAATTAGTTGTGTACAGGTTTAGGCCCTGTTTAGTCTGCAGTGATGAGTCAACATTGACGAAAGGCCTCTTGTTTCAAACCAAATTTAATTTAAATTGAACTTTGTGTAAATGACAAGTATAATTATGATGTCTTTTTAAAACTGTTTGTGTGAGCCTGTTAACGTTTACAAGTATATTTAATGAAGCCTGGTCCTATATCACAGTCTGCCTTTATTAATAGTTACAATTTGTTTTCTTAGAACTTTAGTGTTTCTGATAGTGATTTTGTTGAGCTGACAAATGAAAGCTTCCAAGAAATAAAACAGAACAGACTTGAAACGTGGTGTATGGTGAGTTGGACATAATATTTAATAATTGAATTAATCAATTTATTTATTCATTCGTTCATGCATTAACTCATTCATCTAATTATCCACTAATTCGTCCATCCGTTCATTAATTAATCATCAATGTATTTGTTTAATTTATTTATTCATTCATTCATGCATTCACTCATTCATCTAAATATCCACTGATTCATCCAACCATTAATTAATTAATTAATTAATCAATGTATTAATTAATTAATTCATTCATTCATGCATTCACTCTTTAATCTAAATATCCACTAATTCATCCATCCATTAATTAATTAAACAATGTATTAATTTATTCATTCATGCATTCACTCATTCATCTAGATATCCACTGATTCATCCATCCATTCATTCATTCATTAAACAATGTATTAATTTATTCATTCATGCATTCACTCTCATTCATCTAGATATCCACTGATTCATCCATCCATTAATTAATTAAACAATGTATTAATTTATTCATTCATGCATTCACTCATTCATCTAGATATCCACTGATTCATCCATCCATCCATTCATTCATTAATCAATGTATTAATTTATTCATTCATGCATTCACTCATTCATCTAGATATCCACTGATTCATCCATCCATCCATTAATTAATTAAACAATGTATTAATTTATTCATTCATGCATTCACTCATTCATCTAGATATCCACTGATTCATCCATCCATTCATTCATTCATTAATCAATGTATTAATTTATTCATTCATGCATTCACTCTCATTCATCTAGATATCCACTGATTCATCCATCCATTCATTCATTCATTAATCAATGTATTAATTTATTCATTCATGCATTCACTCATTCATCTAGATATCCACTGATTCATCCATCCATCCATTAATTAATTAATCAATGTATTAATTTATTCATTCATGCATTCACTCTCATTCATCTAAATATCCATTGATTCATCCATCCATTCATTCATTCATTAATCAATGTATTAATTTATTCATTCATGCATTCACTCATTCATCTAGATATCCACTGATTCATCCATCCATTCATTCATTCATTAATCAATGTATTAATTTATTCATTCATGCATTCACTCATTCATCTAGATATCCACTGATTCATCCATCCATTCATTCATTCATTAATCAATGTATTAATTTATTCATTCATGCATTCACTCATTCATCTAGATATCCACTGATTCATCCATCCATTCATTCATTCATTAAACAATGTATTAATTTATTCATTCATGCATTCACTCATTCATCTAAATATCCACTGATTCATCCATCCATTAATTAATTAAACAATGTATTAATTTATTCATTCATGCATTCACTCATTCATCTAAATATCCACTGATTCATCCATCCATTAATTAATTAAACAATGTATTAATTTATTCATTCATGCATTCACTCATTCATCTAAATATCCACTGATTCATCCATCCATTCATTCATTCATTAAACAATGTATTAATTTATTCATTCATGCATTCACTCATTCATCTAAATATCCACTGATTCATCCATCCATTAATTAATTAAACAATGTATTAATTTATTCATTCATGCATTCACTCTCATTCATCTGAATATCCACTGATTCATCCATCCATTAATTAATTAAACAATGTATTAATTTATTCATTCATGCATTCACTCTCATTCATCTAAATATCCATTGATTCATCCATCCATTCATTCATTCATTCATTCATTAATCAATGTATTAATTTATTCATTCATGCATTCACTCTCATTCATCTAAATATCCATTGATTCATCCATTGATTCATCCATCCATCATCATCATCATTCATTCATCCATTCATTCATTCATTCATTATATGAAATTTGTATAGCGCGTTTTCATTTGAAATGTTTTGACATGGGAGCATTGGCAGTTTACAAACAATTCATTCATCCATCTATCTTAAAGTTTTCATCCCTCTGTAACAGTGCGACTTATGAAACTGGGGCCACCCAATCAAATTTGAAAATATATTTTTTTTGAGATCAAACAAAAACCTTGTACAAGGTTCTCAAAAGCTAAGATGTTTCTTAATCAATTTTGATCTACATGTATTTGGTTCACATATAATGGAAATCTTTAGCATTTTAAGCAACAAACTCAACATTTGTAGAGATTCTGTTGTTCATATTCTCAATCGTGATTGGATAATAATGTTTTTGTGGCCCCAGTTTTAGTAGTGACGCACTGTAATCAATTTATATATCCAGCCATAAATCCATTTATTCCACATCATATAAAATACAGCCAATCAGAATGCTTGAAAGCCATTGTATATTCAACGGTATACAACTCTTTATAATACATGATGTGGAATAAAATACTGTGTTATACAATGTTTTCTTGACATACAGTGAATATCTCACTTGTCACTTGTATTTTCTTTGCATACACACTCACCTAAAGGCTTGTGTGTATTCTAGAAAATACTAGTGACTCGTGGGAGATTCCATGGTATTCCACTCAAAATCATTGTATAAGTAGTATTGTTATATAGCTGTCTATTTTACCAATATAACAAACAACCTCATTGGTCGATAGGTGCTCACATGATACTGATTAAATCCAACTGTATTCAGGCCCGGGGAATATGTGATTCACCGACCGGGATATTCGTGGCCAGCGCACGCGATCAGAACATGCTAAATGTGGTGGGGTGATATTTTTGACCAATCAGAGACAAGCAGGCCGCTAAAGGACAATCAAAAAGTTTTAGCTTTGTGTACTAAAATGAAGTCCGAAGCAAAGAAGAAAAGATTTTGGAGTCTTTCTAGTGAGGAAATACAAGGCCTTGTTGACAATAAAATAGACAGCTATACACCTACTTGCAATAAGGTTGTCATACAAAAATATACATTTGTTATAAAGAAAATAGAACATTAGGATTTAGTACGATAGGAATTGATTAAAAGACAAAAGAAGACCACTCAAGCTGAACTCTCTCTTTTGTCTTTTAATTAATTCCTTTCGCACTAAATCACACATGTTCTATTTTCTTTGTGACAAATGTTCTATTTTGTATGACAACCTTACTGCAAGTAGGTGAATAACAAAACAATTAATGACTGATCCCTCGGGAAACTAGTTTTAATTTCCCTCTGGACCAGTCATTGGGTGTATATTATTAGTCCATCCATCAATTCATTCATTCATGGTGATAATGTATATTTTCTCTGTTCTCATCAGGTACACAGTTCCAAGAAAGAAACATGTAAACTAGACAAACCTCGTTATGAATTGCTACGCTATGATGTACATCCTAATGCCCTAACACAAAGTGGAAATTACCATTTTAGCTGTGAGTATATATAAGATATACAGCTCTTTCAAAAACATTTGGTGAAAGTTTTGTTGTATGTTGCAACAAGTGACAAAATCCTTTTTTGAAATAGCTGTATTATACATATCAAACTTCTTCACACTTGTTTGTACATTTATCAATTTAATGTTCTTTCATTTATTTATTTATCCATTCATTCACATTCACTGGCTAATCCATCTATCTATCTATTCATTCATTCATCCTCATTGATTCTCATTCATCAGTTCATTCATTCACATTCACTGGCCCATCTATCTATCTATCTATCTATCTATCTATCTATCTATCTATCTATCTATCTATCTATCTATCTATCTATCTATCTATCTATCTATCTATCTATCTATCTATCTATCTATCTATCTATTTATCTATCTATCTATCTATCTATCTATCTATCTATCTATCTATCTATCTATCTATCTATCTATCTATCTATCTATCTATCTATCTATCTATCTATCTATCTATCTATCTATCTATCTATCTATCTATCTATCTATCTATCTATCTATCTATCTATCTATCTATCTATCTATCTATCTATTCATTCATCCTCATTGATTCTCACTCATCAGCTCATTCATTCTCATTCACTGGCTCATCCATCCATCTATCCATCCATTGATCCTCATTCATTCTCACTAATTGGTTCATTGATTCTCATTCACTCATTCATCCATCAATTCATTCATCCATCTATCCATCCATTCATTCATTTATTTATTCATTTTTGTTTCCAGCAAGCTACCAAGCGTTCTGTGAGTTTATTGATAACAGTATCCAAGCAACATCGTATAACCATGAAAAAGACATTCCAAGGACGATACAGTTACATTTTTTCTTAAAAGAGGTACACACATTAGGGAACATCAATAATAATAATAATATTTAATTTTCTTCAAAATCCAACAGTGCTTTACAATAAGAATCAAGTTTAACAAACATTTACAGTGCGACTCGCTGTACCGTAGTCACTTACAAAAACATTTGATGAATTTTTGACATTAATTTGACATTTTTTCATCTCAATCGGACCAATCAGATACACGTTTATATCGAGAGGTGGAGTTTATATCGAGAGGCGGAGTTAATATCGATCAGAGGCGGAGACTTTAGATACTTTTATGTCTGTAATTGGTCCAATTGAAAGGAAAAAATGTCAAAATAATGTCAAAAATTCATCAAAAGTTTGTGTAGGTGACTACAGTACGGCGAGTCGCACTGTAAAAAAAAGCATTTTCAAAATCAAGTGAAGTTTAGCATTTTTACCTGAAGTCAGACAGTAGACCCTTTCAGGGTTCTCGTCAATCATCCTCAGCCTCAATAGTGTGTACTGGTAATATATTCTTTAGAATTTGACTACAGCTTGCAGCAGTAATTTAAGAAATGTACACATCAAAAAAATTGAACCACTTAAAAAAATCACTTATCCAAATTAAGAAATGAACAGTTGTTCTTAATAAAAAAGGCTTTTTTTTTGCTTTTTGAAATAATCAAATAATTGTGTATATTTATGCTAAACAATAATATACAATAATAATTATTATCCACCTCAGGCTCAGTGAATAATCCTTGACTCTGTCTCAGTTATAATTCACAGATATTCATTTCGCCTTCAGTGAGGGGAGAGGAACAGGGATTAAAATATCCTTCCTCCCAAATTTTATACCATTTTTCTCCCTCCCTCTAGTTTTGCCTCTTTTTCTCCCTCCTCCCTGTTTATTTTTGCTGTTTCCCCCTCCTCCCTGATCCGTTCCTCTCCTCTCTTCAGTGAATAATTGTTGATCATTATTATTAATTATTATCATTATTGTTGAATATCATGTTTTTGTTGTTATCAGAAAGTAGCGGCAATATTTGACAATGGAGAAGGAATGACATATGATGGGTTAAAGGCTTTTGCTACCTATTTCCTATCACAAGAAAACAGAGGGTTAGAGAAGTCAGAACTGGACCAAATACCTGCATATCTTGATGGGTTTATATCAAAGTTTGGTGTCGGAGCAACACAGGCTGTAAGGGAACACCTTAATTGTTTATTTATTCATTTATACGTATATTTCCATTTGTTTGTTTGCAATATTATTCATTTATTTATTCACTCACTCACTCATTCTTTCATTCATCCATTCATTCATTCATCTATTTATTTGTCCATCCATCCATTCATGTATTTATTCATTCATTCATTTATTCATTCATGTATTTATTCGTCTATTCCTCCATTCAATCATTAATTAATTCATCTATTTATTCATCCATCCATCCATTCATCCATCCATTCCATTTTTCACTCATTCATCTATTCATTCAGTCTTATTATTTTCATTAATTCAGTTATTGTCATGAGTCAGCCACAGGGTTCGAAATACCAACCAACTGCATTTACTGGCTTTTTCAGTTATCGAGTGCCAAAAAAATTTGAGTCGCATTTTTAAGCGAACTGAATTTTAAATTCAGATTTAAAATATGGAATTGTCTTACATAATCTCTGGTAATGGACAATCTGACATTTCCAGAAAATCAAAGGCTATTGCAATAGCAATAAAGAGCAAAGAGTAGGAAAACACCGCGGCCTTGCATTCATCTTGGCCGCCATGTTGTTTTTATCAAATCATGCGTGGGACTAGGTTCTAGCTTTTCAAGCCCCAGGCGTTCCTTTTATTTTTCGCAGAAATTTTTTTTGTCTTGTGTCTGGCCCATTTAGCTTGTAGAGCTCATCTGTACAAGATATTTTTTATAATATCATGTGGCTAAAAAAATGAAATTCTTACCTTGAGCCAAGTCATTCAATTATTCGACATTTATTCATTGCATATATTCATCTGTTCATTCATGCATTCACTTTCAGGGGTTTTATCTTGGTGATAAAATTAAAGTTGTTACCAAAAGAGATGATTGTCCCTATGTTACAGAAATCACAATATCGAAGGTTAGCTGTTCCTGCTTGCCTGCTTGCCTGCTTGCCTGCTTGCCTGCTTGCCTGCTTGCCTGCTTGCCTGCTTGCCTGCTTGCCTGCTTGCCTGCTTGCCTGCTTGCCTGCTTGCCTGCTTGCCTGCTTGCCTGCTTGCTTACGATGTAGTATTTTTTACCTGTGCTTGTAGGAAAAGCTTCATCAAAGAGCTGATGAGGGTAAGCCAGTATTTGAAGACTATCGGTGTATCAGAAACCCTGGAGACATGAGTACTTTAGAGTCGCCTGAAGAACAGAAATGCCTTAAAGAACTGGTAAAGAAAAAGCTAGTATAATATAAATGATGATGATCATGGTGGTAATGATGATGGTAATTAATGATGATGAAAATGGTATTATTGATTATGGTGATGATTATGATAATGGTGTTAATGATGTAATAATGATGATGATAATGGTGATGATAATTGGTGTTATTGATGATGATGATTATGGTAATGATAATGGTGATGATAATGGTGTTATTGATGATGATGGTGATGATTATGGTAATGATAATGGTGATGATAATGGTGTTAATGATGTAATAATGATGATGATAATGGTGATGATAATTGGTGTTATTGATGATGATGGTGATGATGATGGTAATGATGATGGTAATGATAATGGTGATGATAATGGTGTTAATGATGTAATAAGGGACCCCTTTCATAAATATAATGACCGGTCCCTAATGATGATGATAATGGTGATGATAATTGGTGTTGTTGATGATGATAATGATTATGGTGATGATGATGGTGATAAATATGGTTTTAATGATGATGATAATGGTGATGATTATGTTAATGATAATGGCGTTATTGATGATGATGATGATAATAATGGTGAATATAGTTATGATGATGATGATAATGGTTTTTATGATTCTGTACTATTCTTCAGCAACAGCATTGCGGGAGAAGTTGCTGACAAATTTGCACAATGTAACAACACCTAGTCTTTTTCCCATTTCCTAGATCGAGAACGAGAGCCAGCATAAGCAGTTTACATGTGTAGTTCTAACAGGACTAAAGGACCAGCATATCGAGTACATGAAGCGTGACATGGGCCATCAGTTAACACGATGTCTTGCTCACGTCTATCATTTCTATCTGTGGGGGGACCAGGGGTGTTCAGGGAACATGCGCCTTGCCTCTTCCTCTAGATCAGTGGTGAGTAATGTTAACACAATAAAAACTGATAGTAGATTGCAACAAGTCAGCTATAAAGAATTAATCCTGCGTTTCCATTTACGGTGGTCAAATTCACCTTAAACAAATTTACTGATAGATTACTATCGCCCTGGGACCCCCATAGTTGCCCTATACTACATTGTCCAGCTGCGTATTCAGTGTGGTTAGTCCTTGTGGTCTAGTGGTAACACGTCGTACTAGAAAGCCGAAACCATGGGGCTCAATTCCTGCCAAGGGCATATGATATTTTTCTCATGTTTCTGTATATCACTTATACATCCAACGCATTTCAATTCATTATAAAGGATTAACGTTCTCTGTTTCTTCCAGATGGATTTAGGTAACTTCCAGTCAGCCAAAATAGAAGTGTTCTTAGTCGATGGGCGTAACTCCAACAAAACCATCAACCTAAATGACGTCACTGATGATCCAGAGACTCGGTACCAGACATGTGCAAAGGAATGGTTTCCATTCAGTCTCACTTTAAAGGTCCCAAATCTCAAGTTGCCACAGACTGTTCAGGTTAGTCTTTGGATTCCTGTGGTGGGCAGCTAAACAGCCACATCTCAATACCGTGTGATAGATTCTTTAAAGCCTGGTTCACACTAGAGACATAAGCATAAGCAACATACGCAGACTCAGTTGGGCTTTGCTAAGATAGCCGCACTTGTCTTTTCTCACACCTAGTCGAGAAATACTTCACTGAGTCTGCGTATGTTGCTTATGCTTATAGCCTGACTAGCGACATAAGCAAAATCAATAGCAACATATGCAGACTCAGTAAGACTTTGCTCATTAGCCGCACTTGTCTTTTCTCCCACCTATTCGATAAATGCTTCACTGAGTCTGCGTATGTTATACTGAGCAATGAAGAATAACTTTATAACTTGAATGTGTTTGTTTGCAGGGTGTATTGATGTACTACCCTCACGAAGCGGGACAAGAGACCATCCCGCGGGAAATAGACGATGATGACGATGCCGAGCCAGTGTTTGAATGTTTCTGGCAAGGACGACTTGCACCTCTTTCTTATGTACACAGGTAGAAATGAAATACACGTAGCTGACACAGACTTACAGCTGTACCATTATTATCGCTTTCATTATCATCGTTATCATCATAAATTTTGTTATGAATCATCGTCATCAAATATTACTGCCATCATCATTATCGTCATTATTATCGCCATCATCATTACCGTCATTATTATCATTATTGTCAACATTACCATCATCATCCTTACCATCATGAACATTATCGTCATCATCACCATCGTCACCACCATCATCATCATCATCATTATCACCATCATTATTATTATCGCCATCATCATTATTGTCATCACAATTATCATCATTAATATCATCATCATCCTTACCATCATCATCATTATCACCATCATCATCATTCTTACCATCATCAGCGTTATAATAATAATAATAATAAATTTAATTCTTAAAACAGCGCATTTAACAAAAGTCTCAATGCTCTTTACAAATTTTAAAAAATATATATGTGTATGTATGATATAAAATGGTTATGTACATGTTATAAATATAATCATAATTATAAAAATAAAAAAAACAGATAAATAAAATAAAATAGATGAAATATAATAAAGTTCAAAAGGGTTGCATCAAATGCATGAAAATATAAATATAGTGTATCGTCATCATCGTCATCAACGTCTTCAACGTCATCATCATACTTACCATCATCAGCCTTATCATCATCAGCATAATCGTCCCCATCATCATCGTAATCCATATTACTGTTTTACCTATAGGTTATCATTCTGTACAGCGCCTGGTCAGCGTTCCAAGAAGCAGAAAGACATTCTTCCAGATGTATGCTACAGACGACTCAAAGGCATCTTGTTCTTTAATCGACTCACGCCAATATCTAACAATAAGCTGAAAATACTTCTTGACGAACGAAAAGATCTCTCAAGCGCGTTAGAGGACGCTACTGCCGAGAGAAGACTACCACAGGAATTTAGGTCTTGGCTGGAACGATGTCATAAAGAACTTGATAAAGAAGTAGGTGAAATAATGATGATGGTGGTGGTGAACATAATGATGATGATGATGATGATGGTGATGATGATGATGAAAAACACAGAAAAATGATGTATGAAAAATATTTAATGTAGAGGTAGTGAGTGTGAGTGCCAGCAGGTGTGAAGAACCACTATGTGGATGTGCTGATGTGAAAATATTATTTTATAATATACAATGTATTATTATTATTATTATTATTATAGGATTATCATGATCATTATGATTATGGTGATGGTGATGATAATAATGATCATGATGTTGATGATGATAATTTCGACATAAAGACGATGATAATGGTTATGGTGTTAATGATCATGTGATAACGATTATGGTGATGATGATAACGATTATGGTGATGATGATAATGATTATGGTGATGATGATAACGATTATGGTGATGATGATAATGATTATGGTGATGATGATAATGATTATGGTGATGATGATAATGGTTATGGTGATGATGATAACGATTATGGTGATGATGATAATGGTTATGGTGATGATGATAATGATTATGGAGATGATGATAATGATTATGGTGATGATGATAATGGTTATGGTGATGATGATAATGGTTATGGTGATGATGATAACGATTATGGTGATGATGATAATGGTTATGGTGATGATGATAATGATTATGGAGATGATGATAATGATTATGGTGATGATGATAATGATTATGGAGATGATGATAATGATTATGGAGATGATGATAACGATTATGGTGATGATGATAATGATTATGGAGATGATGATAATCGTGGTGACGAAAATGATTATGTTGATGATGGTGATGATGATAATGATGGTGATGATGATAATGATGGTGATGATGATAATGATGGTGATGATGATAATGATTATGGTGATAATGATGGTGATCATAATAATGATGGTGATGATGATAATGATTATGGTGATGATGATAATTATGGTGATGATGATAATGATGGTGATGATGATAATGATTATGGTGATAATGATGGTGATCATAATAATGATGGTGATGATGATAATGATTATGGTGATGATGATAATTATGGTGATGATGATAATGATGGTGATCATAATAATGATGGTGATGATGATAATGATTATGGTGATGATGATAATTATGGTGATGATGATAATGATTATTGTGATGATAATGATTATGATTATGGTGATGTTGATAATGACGACAATAATAATGATCAACTATTTCACTTGTTTAGGTTAGTTTTGAAGAACTGCTACCAAACCAGCCCCGTGGGGGTGGTGGTAGTGGTGACGTATTCTACAAGAGCATACGTGTGATAACAAGCAGTGGAGAGCAAGTCTACACTCAGGGAGATATCGTTAAACTAGACACCAAACCCACTATATATGGAAGAGTATTATACTTTAAACAAACCAACAAGAAACACGAAATGGATAAAGTAGTGGTCATCAAACAGCCTGACGAGGTATGGTACACAGTCAATCAAAAATTGTTGTCGCAATCATGCCTTGCCCATACGTATCCGGGTGTTTGTGAAAACGGAGATTTTTCAGTTTTCTCCGTATTTCAAAAGATCAGCGTCCACACGTAGCGTATTTGAATCGTAATTGCCCGTTCACCTGTATACACGAAAACGATTCGAAAACGTTCGCTTCCATACAATTCATTAGGCGCATGCATGACTGGATTGCAGCTCTGACGTCATCGTATTCAAAAAGCTCCGTTTTCGCTGTCCACACGTATACGATAAACCTCCGTTTTCAAAAATCTCCAGTCTGGACGCTGTTTACGTGTGCACGGAAGGAGTTAAAGAGAAAAAAAATATCCGTTTTAAAAAATACCCAGATACGTGTGGACAGGGCCTCAGTCTACAATCCACACTCTGAAGCCTGCAAAGGATGCCGGTATTTCTTCTCTAGTTATCGATTTATTCATAGCATATTTTGCTTGTACGTTTTTGTTTTATATGACCATAACAATTAAGTTATTGCAGTGGTAAGCCCCGATTAAACGGGCCCAACATGTTGGCCTATTATTGTTGGATGATGTTGCGATACGGTTTGTTGAACACAAGAACAAAAGAAATGTTGGATGATGTTTCATTCATTCCAACGGACCCGTTTAAAGAGCCCCAACAGACCCGTTTAAAGAGCCCCATGCAACGGACCCTTTTAAAGAGCCCCAACGGAGCAGTTTAAAGAGCCCCCTAGATGATGAAACAAATATATTTTCTGTATAAATTATATTAAATCAACAAATGTTGAAACATATGTTCGATCCATATTACCAACATTACATCCTTTGCATTAAAAGGTCGCGATGGTTTCAAAAAAATGATGTAGGTTTTGTTTGTTGTTTTGTAGGTTTATCACAATCAACAGGAGGAAAAGCCCATATCAAGAATTATCGATATACCTGATAACAATACCTTGAAAAGAGTATTTTCAGCTGACAAACTGATGCTCCCCAAAACTGGTAAATAATTCAATCATCCAGCACCAGTCGAAAGCTGCGTTTTGGTTGACCCACTAATACAGTACCGCTTTTGTTGGGTTAGGCTTAGAGCAATAGTACCCTTCACAGATCCCTGCGCCATCTTGAAAAGTAGCCGGGCCTTTGCATTGAAGCGAGACGAATGTTGAGCTTGCAATGATAGAGACACGTGAATAATTGTCCCGTGAGGTGTTAAAAGGTCTTTATCATTGCAAGCTCAACGTTCGTCTCGCTCCCATGCAAAGGCCCGGCTACCTTTCAAGATGGCGCCCGCAGGGAACTGTGAACAGGGCTATTGTTTGGAAAGACTATTGTTTTTTAAACCAATTCTAAACGATGTTTCTACTTGGTGCTGGATTGCCCAAATAATTGCCAGCCACGCAGTTGACAATCATGACAGTCTTCCTTTGAAATGTAGAGGACTGCTATTGCTTGTGTTAATGTATGATTAATATTTTTATTAATTAATGTTTTTATTTTCTAGTGAAAATACTGAAAGACGCTCAAGGAGATGAATTGATTAGCAAACTAATATGGATTGCTGGTGAATCTCGTAAGGAATATTCGGGATTCTGGGTTAAGGTGTTTAACGGTGAACGACCTCCTAAACCGTTAGTAGCTATTCACAATAAGAAACTTACCATCAAGCAAATAGTCGAAGGACCGGAGAGGGTAGCTCCTATACAGAATGATTCACCAATAGAAGGGGAGCGGTACGGCTTTAAGCCGTTCTGGCTGGGCAAAGCTGGTTCTTATGTACTCAAGTTTGTTGCCGTGTTGGGCGAGCGAGAGATGTGTTCAGCAAAGATAGACATAGAAGTTAAAGGTTAGTAGGTGGATGTTGCATGATTGTTTTATTTACTGATTGATTGATTCATGCTTTGATACATTGATGGATGGATGGACGGGCGGATGGATGGATGGAATAATTAATTTGTACAATTCAATTCATTTATTCATCCATCCATTTATCCATTCATTCATTTATTCATCCATCCATTCATCCATCCATCCATTCATTCATTCATCCGTTCATTCATCCGTTCTTTTATTCATCCATTCATTCATCCATCCATTCATTCATCCGTTCTTTTATTCATCCATTCATTCATTCATCCGTTCATTCATCCGTTATTTTATTCATCCATTCATTCATCCATCCATTCATTCATCCGTTCTTTTATTCATCCATTCATTCATTCATCCGTTCATTCATCCGTTCTTTTATTCATCCATTCATTCATCCAGCCATTCATTCATCCGTTCTTTTATTCATCCATTCATTCATTCATCCGTTCATTCATTCATCCGTTCTTTTATTCATCCATCCATTCATCCATCTATTCATTTTTTCATTGGATTTTTGACTGACAGACAGACAGATTAATTGATCAACTACACAGTTCTTCGATGATTTAAAATATGACACAATAGATAGTCTTCAGTAGATCGATCTATCTATACAACACATCGAACATCACCCTTCAATTGTTTCTTTTCCACAGCTAACGTAGGTACATTCGTACGACTCGACGAGCCCTCTGAATCCGAAATACCAATACTATCTCTCGGCGAGGCGTCGCTGCGATTCAAGCTCCATTTCCAAGACAAATGGGCCAACCCAACCACAGTATTCCCTGAAGGAGATACCATTAAACTAGAGGTTACATCATCAACCCTTGAGATACGAGGTATTAAGAGTAGTTATAAAGCCAACCGCAACGGTGATGTCGAGGTCGCTGGTCTTACCCTAGAACCCAAGGGAAGTGGCAAGTCTCAGTTTGGTCGAGAGCACTCCATTCGTGTTAATGCAGTGGATATTGGCTACGTGATATTCCCTGTTAAATTACAGACAGGTAGGGAGATATACAACTATAGTGGTACCTCTATTAAGCGGTCACCCTCGGGATTTTCCAAAGTGGCCGCTTAATAGAGGTTGGCTGCTGAATAGAGGTATAGAATATGTATGGTAATAGATTTGGGACTTTTTAATTGTGGCCGCCTAATAGAAGGTGACCGCTTAATTGAGGTACCACTGTATAATTTCTAAATCGTTGTCACGGCTCTAGCAACGATATATTAAGCCAATACCGAAATGAATGCTGGTTTTGTGCTGCAAATGTTTTGAAATTTGACTTCTTTTCTAAAGCATTCGAATTAATTACAAAAGCCGAAGTAATAACAAAATATGAGTGTTTCCACGTGCGTGCAATTGTATTACAATCGAATTTGTTGATAACAAGTCAGTTTTCAATACATTATCAACACAAAACCAGCATGCATTTCGGTCCTGGCTTGATTCTGGTTGTTTAAAGCTATACTAGTTATACAATAGTTTCGAGTGGTATACCATGGAATATCCCACGAGTCTCTAGTAGTTTCTAGTATATACACGAGCCTTGAAGCGAGTGTGTTTGCAAGGAAATTTCGAGTGGGATATTCACGGTGTCTGAGAAAATATTGTATAACTATTTTATTGGTGACAATAATAATAATGATGAAGGTGATGATGATAATGATGGTGATAATGTTGGTGGTGGTACGGGATGTTGACCATGGTAAAGTTAATGATGATGATAGTAATAAAATGATGATGATGATAGTGATAAAATGATGATGATGACAGTGATAAAAATGATGTTGATGATATGATAATGATTATGATATGGTGATGATGGTGATGATGATAATGATGGTGATAATGTTGGTGGTGGTACGGGATGTTGACCATGGTAAAGTTAATGATGATGATAGTGATAAAAATGATGTTGATGATATGATAATGATTATGATATGGTGATGATGGTGATGATGATAATGATGGTGATAATGTTGGTGGTGGTACGGGATGTTGACCATGGTAAAATTAATGATGATGATAGTGATAAAATGATGATGATGACAGTGATAAAAATGATGTTGATGATATGATAATGATTATGATATGGTGATGATGATAATGATGTGGTTATTATGTTGATATATATATATATAATGGTGATGGTGATGATGATGACAATATATTCTGTGTTTCCAGGTCTACCCCACTCTCTCAAATTCCCAGCCTTTGAGACAAATGATGTTCAAAACTACGACGACTTACCAGAGTTCACTGTACAAGTCCTTGATAAATGGGGTCAAGCGTGTATTGTGTCTGACCGACGAACCAAATTACATGCTGAATGTGATGCATTTAAGGGGGGTCCTTACCTTAGTGCTATAGATCAGGGGCAAGCGTCGTTTGGACCAATCAAAATCAAGGTATGGAGATGAATATCTAGATGATGATAATGATGGTGATGATGATTTTAATGATAATGATGGTGATGATGATGATGATGATGATAGTGATGATGGTACGAATGATAGTGATGGTGATGATGATTTTAATGATAATGATGGTGATGATGATGATAGCGATGATAGTGATGATGGTGCGGATGATAGTGATGGTACTAAGGATTTTAATGATAATGTTGATGATTTTTTAGGTGAAGATGGTGGTGGTAGTGATGATTATGATGGTGGTGTTAATAGTAGTGGTGTTGATAATTATATAGATGGTGATAATGATGATGGTGGTGTTGATGATGATGGTGGTGTTGATGATGATGGTGGTGTTGATTGTAGTGGTGTTGATGATTATATAGATGGTGATGATGATGATGGTGGTGATGATGACTGATGATGGTGGTGTTGATTGTAGTGGTGTTGATGATTATATAGATGGTGATGATGATGATGGTGGTGATGATGATGATGGTGGTGTTGATTGTAGTGGTGTTGATGATTATATAGAAGGTGATGATGATGATGGTGTTGATGATTATATAGATGGTGATGGTGTTGATTGTAGTGGTGTTGATGATTATATAGATGGTGATGGTGTTGATAGTAGTGGTGTTGATGATTATATAGATGATGATGATGATGATGGTGGTGATGATGATGTTGGTGTTGATTGTAGTGGTGTTGATGATTATATAGATGGTGATGGTGTTGATAGTAGTGGTGTTGATGATTATATAGATGATGATGATGATGATGGTGGTGATGATGACTGATGATGGTGGTGTTGATAGTAGTGGTGTTGATGATTATATAGATGATGATGATGGTGGTGATGATGATGATGATGTTGGTGTTGATTGTAGTGGTGTTGATGATTATATAGATGGTGATGATGATGATGTTGGTGTTGATTGTAGTGGTGTTGATAATTATATAGATGGTGATGATGATGATGGTGGTGATGATGATGATGGTGGTGTTGATTGTAGTGGTGTTGATGATTATATAGATGGTGATGATGATGATGGTGGTGTTGATTGTAGTGGTGTTGATGATTATATAGATGGTGATGATGATGATGGTGATGATGATGATGATGATGATGTTGGTGTTGATTGTAGTGGTGTTGATGATTATATAGATGGTGGTGGTGTTGATAGTAGTGGTGTTGATGATTATATAGATGGTGATGATGATGATGGTGGTGATGATGACTGATGATGGTGGTGTTGATAGTAGTGGTGTTGATGATTATATAGATGGTGATGATGATGATGGTGGTGATGATGATGATGTTGGTGTTGATTGTAGTGGTGTTGATGATTATATAGATGATGGTGGTGTTGATAGTAGTGGTGTTGATGATTATATAGATGATGATGGTGGTGTTGATGATTATATAGATGGTGATGATGGTGGTGATGATGACTGATGATGGTGGTGTTGATTGTAGTGGTGTTGATGATTATATAGATGATGATGGTGGTGATGATTATTATTATGATGATGATGTTGGTACTGACAACAATATTCATATAGTAATTCATCTCTTGTTCATAGGTTGCACCAGGAGAGGCCCCATGCACCAAAACTGTCCAAATATCTCTCGTTACTGTCGAGCATGTCAGACGAAAACAAGTTATCCAAGAAACATTGAAACAATTAAACCGTTTTACTCTCAAAATACTTCCCAGTGGATTCCCTCATCGTATTCAAATCTGTCATGGAGAAGAGTCAACGAATGGATCAGTATCCAACGGGGGTGGTAACAATACCGAGAATCAACGAGAATGTCTTGAGCTGTCTGCCCCTGCTGGGTCTATTCTAAAGAGATTGTATTTGAAGGCCTACGATGAAAGCGGTCGTTGTTTGTCTGTTAGTGAGCTGAAGAAAGCTGAGCCCAAGATTCAGACTAGTTGGAATGGCGAGGTAAAGGTTTCATACTGTCTGTAATACACTTAAGCCTGGTTTACACTAGCGACATAAGCATAAGCTACATACGCAGACTCAGTTGGGCTTTGCTTATTAGCTGCACTTGTCTTTTCTCACACCTAGTCGAGAAATGATTCACTGAGTCTGCGTATGTTGCGTGATGCTTATGTCGCTAGTGTGAACTAGGCTTCAATATATCTCTTAAGCCCCGGTCAAACGTAGATTCAAGTCCCTGCAAGTGCTGACTTGTGTTCGCTTGCAAGTTGCTGGTCAAACGGTGGATGCAAGTTGACGCAAGTTCGAATTGATATAGTTAATCCCAGTCCAAAACCGCGCCAAAAATATCAAATTACAATTTGAACGAATATGGTTGGCTCGTACTGTCACATGACTTGCTTGTCTGTATGTCTGTGTTATATTATCTGTCTAATTTGTCTGTCTGCTTATTTGTCTATCTGTCTGTCTGTCTTTCCTGTGTGTTTGTTTGTTCGTTTGTTTGTTTGGTTGTGCAATCGATCGTTCCGTTTGCTTGCTTGTTTGTTAGTCCATCCTTTAATTTGTATGCTTGTTTTACAATATTCTTTCCAATATTCCTTGCTGTAGGTCCTCTGTAAAAATCTCCCCGCCTTACCTGATTGCCCGGTTGCACAGCTGGTTGCCAGTACCTTTGTTGGGAATGTCACGTGTACCTGTAATGACGTCACCAGCCAGACTCAAATCCGTATTAGACCCGAAGAAGGTAGGAACGATAACAATGATATAATGATGGTGATGATAATGATGATGATAGTGATGATGACGACAATGATGGTGGTCATGCTGACGATGGTGGTGGTGGACTGGTGGTGGCAATGATGATGCTGATAATAATCCTGATGATCGTGATTACGATGATGATGGTGGTGGTGATGATTACGATAATGATCATGATGGTGATCATGATGACGATGGTGGTGGTAATAATGATTTTATAATGATCGTGATGATAGTGATTACGATGATGGTGGTGGTGGTGATGATGATAGTGATGATTACGATAATGGTGGTGGTAATAATGATTTTATGATGATAGTGATTACGATGATGGTGGTGGTGGTGATGATGATATTGATGATAACGATGATGATCATGATGATCATGATGACGATGGTGGTGGTAATAATGATTTTATAATGATCATGATGATAGTGATTACGATGATGGTGGTGGTAATAATGATTTTATAATGATCATGATGATAGTGATTACGATGATGGTGGTGGTGGTGATGATGATGATAGTGATGATTACGATGATGATGGTGATCATGATGACGATGGTGGTGGTAATAATGATTTTATAATGATCATGCTGATGGTGATCAATTTTATTGTCATAATCATTAAGTGGAATGGTACTGTCTTATCTCACAAATGTATTATCATCATTGTTATTAACAGGAGAGCCTCAGAAATGGATATGTAGCTCCAAGAGCAGTATTGATATCGAATGTGATACCAAGAAACAGCTGTCATCGAAACTTACCATAGAAGTCAGAGATGCGTATGGAAACCCAACAAACTGCCCGCCAGACATCGTGCCAGTCATATCACTAGAATACTCCAAACAGTTAGTATATGATGTTATCATAGTAATCATCATCATCACCTTTATTACTATTATCATCATGGTCATTATGTTTATCATCACCATCATCAACTTAATCATCATAAAATGATCATCGTCGTCGTAATCATCAACATCACAATCACAATCTTCAACACCATTATCATCATCACCATCACCACTTTTTTCACCATCACCATTATCATCATCATTATCATCACCACCATTATCATTATCATCACCATCACCATTATCATCATCATAACTATTATCTTCACCATTAACTTCACCATCACCATTATCATCATCATAACTATTATCATCACCATCACTATTATCATCACCATTACCATTATCATCACCATCACCATTATCATCACCATCACTATTATCATCACCATCACCATTATCATCACCATCACTATTATCATCACCATCACTATTATCATCATCATTATCATCACCACCATTATCATTATCATCACCATCACCATCACCATTATCATCATCATAACTATTATCTTCACCATTAACTTCACCATCACTATTATCATCACCATCACTATTATCATCACCATCACTATTATCATCACCATCACTATTATCAACACCATCACTATTATCATCACCATCACTATTATCATCACCATCACTATTATCATCACCATCACTATTATCATCACCATTACTATTATCATCACCATCACTATTATCATCACCATTACCATTATCATCACCATCACCATTATCATCACCATCACTATTATCATCACCATTACCAATGGATCTGTTTGTTTTCCAGGAGTGCAGGTATTGTTAGTTACCATGGTGATATGATATACCATGCAGCTAGTAAGGAGTTCCGGTTCTCGGCTGACTCTACGATATCCGGTACACCGGGTGTGTTAACTATGACGGTCTGTGATAAAGATGGCAAGTTCTCCAAGGATACCCAAAAGATAAACCTCAAACCAGGTGAATTACATGTCACGCTACACTGTTACATTGACACTCACCGTCACGCAACACTTTAAAAAAAGGACACATCTGTCACGCAATACTGTTACATTGACACTCACCGTCACGCAAAACCTTGTGGTGTAGTGGTTAACACATCGGACTAGAAAGCCGGAACCGTGGGGTTCAATTCCCGCCAAGGGCATATGATATTTTTGTCATGTATCTGTATTTCACTTATACACCGAACGCATTTCTATTCATTATTTTGACACATCACCATCACGTAACACTTTTGAAAATTGTCACACAACACTGTCACTTACCGCTCACGCAATACTGCTATTACGTTGCACATCACTGTCACGGATGGACGATACAAATTGATGTAGTACGGTCACCCAACACTGTTATAACGTGACACATTGTGGTCACACAACACAGTGAATGTACCAGATATCTGTTGTGTTTGATGATTCGTTATAAATAGGACAAACTCATCATGTCGATGGATAAAGTCAATCATTACTGTCACGCAACACTGTTATAACGTGACACATTGTGGTTACACAACACAGTGAATGTACCAGATATCTGCATGAATATTCATAATAATCTGTTGTGTTTGATGATTCGTTATAAATAGGGCAAACTTATCATGTCGATGTATGAAGTCAATCATTACTGTCACGCAACACTGTTATAACGTGACATATTGTGGTCACACAACACAATAAATATATATGAGATATCTGCATGAATAATAATCTCTTGTTTTTGATGCGTTCGAATAGGACCACCCCATCATATCGAGATATGGAGCCAATCATTTGAAACACCTGATCAGCAGCAAGACCACATCCTAAAGGCTGTAGCCGGCTGCTGCCTAACCAATCCCATCCAGGTCTGTGTATGTGATCGATCCGGTAACAGGGCCCCCCTGAAAACCACCTTCAGCCTGACCTGGGTGCCTACTTCTTCTGGGTCTTCTTTTAATAAGAAGTCAAGTTTAAAGGGGGAGGCAATCTTCATGGCTAATGCCCTTCAGTGTACAGGCAAACCCGACCAACAAGTTAAGATCAAGATATCAAGCTCAGAGCACAAAAGTCTGCAGGTATGGTAATGTACTACCCACACTGGTGAAAACGCACTGCGCATGCTCGGAAGACGGTCGTGTTTACAATAAAACCATTGGAGATTTACCGACGTTTAAAAAATCTTTAGGTTTAAGGCCGTTCGTGGAAATATTATTATATAATTAAACGCCTTTTTCATGTTGGCATTTGAGCATCAGTCGCGTAATAGTACCCTTCACAGTTCCCTGCGCCATCTTGAAAGGTAGCCGGGCCTTTGCATCGAAGCGAGACGAACGTTGAGCTTACAATGATAGAGACATGTGAATAATTGTCTGGCAAGGTGTTAAAAGGTCTCTATCATTGCAAACTCAACGTTTGTTTTGCTTCAATGAAAAGGCCCGGCTACCTTTCAAAATGACGCAGAAAACTGTGAATGGGACTATTATGAGAAGCGACGTAATAATCAAATTGTTGTTCACTTGTTTAGACTACGTCAATGTTTCTAAGGAAACAATTAGAGTAAAAATGTACGATAACTAGCAGTTAAACTAATGTGGACTGCGTCGATGCTTGTATGAAAACAATTGGAGTTAAAATGTTTGATAACTAGCGGTTAAACTAGTGTGGACTGCGTCGATGTTTCTAAGGAAACAATTGGAGTAAAAATGTACGATAACTAGCGGTTAAACTAGTGTGGACTGCGTCAATGTTTCTTAAGGAAACAATTGGAATAAAAATCTATGATAATTACTAGCGGTTTTAAAATTTAGTGTTAGTAGCTTAAAAACTAGTGTGTTTCAAAGGAAACATTGAATTGGAGTAAACATGTACGATAACAAGCGGTTAAACTAGTGTGGACTGAATTGGAGTAAAAATGTACGATAACTAGAGGTTAAACAAGTGTGGACTGCATCAATATGTGTTAGACTACGAGCAGTACCTCTTTTCCCTTCAGAATCAGTGATTAAAAAAAAAGGAGTGGAGCGCGCCGGAAATAGATCGGGTGACTGGTAAAAGAGGGACTGCTCGTAGTCTTAATGTTTTTTAAATAAACAATTGGAGTAGAAATCTACGATAACTAAAGGTTAAACTAGTGGTTAATTCTTGAGATTTGTCAATGTATTTGTATATTTATTTAATGTTTTTTTACAGGCCGCGATAGTTAATGTCAGCGTAGAGTCAAGCAATCGTGTCACAGGTCTCGTGGTCAGAACAGAAGAGACACTCTTACAGGCTACATCAAATTACCCTACTCTTAAGGTAAATTATACTTGGATCGTTTTTTTTTTTTTTTGTCAGCTCATTAGTCAAGCAGTCAGTTAGTCATTCATTCAGCCAGTCAGCCAATCAATCAGTCAGTCATTCAATCAGTCAATCATTCAATTTCAATCAGACATTCAGCCAATCAATAAATCAATTAGTCATTGACTGACATTTGGGCATTCAATCAGCCAATCATTCAATCAGCCAGTCATTCAATCAGTCAGTCAGTTGGCCAATCAATCATTCAATCACCCAGTCATTCAATCGATCAGCCAGTCAATCATTCAATCAGCCTGCCAGTCAATCATTCAATCAGCCAGCCAGTCATTTAATCATTCAATCAGCCAGTCAGTCAGTCAATCATTCAACCAGTTAGTTAGTCAGTCAATCAATCATCCAGCCAATCATTCAATCAATCAGCCAGTCAAATATTCAATCAGCCTGCCAGTCAATCATTCATTCAATCAGCCAGTCAATCATTCAATCAGCCAGCCAGTCATTTAATCAGCCAGTTATTCAATCAATCATCCAGTCGGTAGGTCAATCATTCAATCAGCCAGTCAGTCATTCAATCAATCATCCAGTCGGTAAGTCAATCATTCAATCAGCCAGTCAGTTATTCAATCAATTATCCAGTCGGTAAGTCGATCATTCAATCAGCCAGTCAGTCATTCAATCAATCATCCAGTCGGTAAGTCAATCATTCAATCAGCCAGTCAGTCATTCAATCAATTATCCAGTCGGTAAGTCAATCATTCAATCAGCTAGTCAATAATTAATCAGCTTGTCAATCATTCAATCAGCCAGTCAGTCATTCAATCAGTTAATCAGTTAGTCAATCACCATGACTTCCCCTGTAGGAATTATTTTAATATGTTTACACGATGATGCTATTTACTGATAATCTATGTGATTAGATCGAATGTCAGACAGAGGACGGTGTGCGAGTTGATGCATTAGGACATCTCAGCCTTGGCTTATCAAGTCCTGACGGTGACATAACCCCTGGTTCTACCGTGTATCGTAAACCCACCCAGAACAGAGATGGTGTAGTCACATACCTCCCCCTGGCCAGCAAGTACCTCGAAAAGGCCGGCAATTGGAGTGTCACGTGTCAGTTTACCGAGTATCGAGAACGACTGAAGGCAATACTAGTCAGTACAGAACACGTGACGTTTAGTCCTCCTTTGAAATTTACTGTAACTCCAGGTAAGGTCTTTTATTATTATCATTATTTCATTATCGTTATCATTATTGTTATCATTATTGTTATCAATGATAGGTAATGTAATGAAATTTGTAACACCGTAAAAAATGTTGACTTAACTTTACTGACGTTTCGAGCTTTAGCCCATCGTCGGAGTAAAAGAGTTGGACTAAGACAGACACTGAGTTTAAATAAGAAGCGGGAAAAACGATGAACCAATCAAAAGGCGATAGAAAATGTAGGAGGAGTTAAAGAACAATGGAAAAATTAATTGAAAGCGAATCGTTCATTCATGCCGAAAGGTTGCTGTGTACCTAAGGAATAAATTAGTCGCATTTCTTTAGATTTACGGTTATTGTTAGTTCCAATAATATCGTCATTATTGTTATCATTATCATTATCATTATTGTTATCATTATTGTTATCATTATGGTTATCATTATCGTTATCATTATCGTTATCATTATCGTTATCATTATCGTTATCATTATCGTTATCATTATCATTATCGTTATCGTTATCATTATCATTATCGTTATCATTATCATTATTGTTATCATTATCGTTATCATTATCGTTATCATTATCGTTATCATTATCGTTATCATTATCGTTATCATTATTGTTATCATTATCGTTATCATTATCGTTATCATTATTGTTATCATTATTGTTATCATTATTGTTATCATTTTCAACTATTATCATCATAATCACCATTATCATCATCACCATCATCATCATTATCATCATCATTTCGTTGTCGTCGTTGTCAACGATAGTGTTATCATAATCGCCATCATTATCATCGTCATAATCATTATCAACAGCTTATTGTACATGCCCGTGTTTACAGGCCCAGCCAAGGTGATGCAAGTCAAGTATGCATCTGAGAATGCTGGTATGTTGACCGCCTCGAGTACAGCGGATGTACGTGGACGTACCATCCTACCACGAGCAGGAAAGAAGTATGTATAACAGACATCAGCATCATCATAATCATCGGCAGCAGCATCGTCATCACCATCATCATCGGCATCATTATCATCAGCATCATCACCTGCACCACTACCATCATCACTATCATCATTACCACCATGACCACCACCATCATCATTATCACCACCACCGCCATCACGATCATCATTATCACCACCATCATAATCATTATCACCACCACCACCACTATCATTATATCATTATCACCATCATCTTCAGCATATTATCACCATCACATTCATTGCCATCATATCATGATGTCTTTCTTCATATTCATCGACTTAATCTTTCTATCGTTACAGCGAGGTAGTCGAAATCACCATCCTAGATACCCATGGTAATACAGCCAATGTATCGACTGTAGTGGAAGTGGCCGTCACTTGGACGTCAGGTCCGGTGCCCCAGGATGTAGTAATCCCTGTTTTAGAAGATCAACCTATAACATTCAACGTAGACCATGGCAAATCCCGGGTTCCCAAGTTGGTGCTAAAACCCCGTATAGGTAACTATATCGGGGAGTATCTGTTGGTGTTTTCCGCACTGGGACTGGAGCCGTATTCGATCAAATTTGCCTTTAGCACAGGTATGGGTTTCTTATTTATGACGTCATCATTTTCATCACTGTCGTAACTATCGTCATCATCACTGTCATCATTATCATCATCACGATCATTTGTATCGGCCATCGTAATCAGGTCAATCACGATAAAGGTAGTTTTTGTTTTTATTATTTATGACGTCATCATTTTCATCGTCATCATCACTGTCATCATTATCATCATCACGATCATTTGTATCGGCCATCGTAATCAGGTCAATCACGATCAGGGTAGTTTTTTATTATTTATGACGTCATCATTTCCATCGTCATCATCACTGTCATCATTATCATCATGATCATTTGTATCGGCCATCATCGTAATCAGGTCAATCACGATCAGGGTAGTTTTTTATTATTTATGACGTCATCATTTTCATCGTCATCATCACTGTCATCATTATCATCATGATCATTTGTATCGGCCATCATCGTAATCAGGTCAATCACGATCAGGGTAGTTTTTTATTATTTATGACGTCATCATTTTCATCGTCATCATCGTTGGCTTCAGCAATAGCATCATAGTTATAGTTATCACCATCTTCATTATCATCCGTCATCATTATGATCAAAATCACTATTATCATTATTCTTGTAATCATCATTGTTATCATAATCACCATTTTTATCATCTTCATCATCACTATATCATCATCATCATCATCATGCACTATCAGCATAATCATCATCATCACTATATCATCATCATCATCATCATCATGCACTATCAGCATAATCATCATCATCACTATATCATCATCATCATCATCATCATGCACTATCAGCATAATCATCATCACTATATCATCATCATCATCATCATCATGCACTATCAGCATAATCATCATCATCACGATATCATCATCATCATCATCATCATCATCAGCATGCACTATCAGCATAATCATCATCATCACTATATCATCACTATATCATCATCATCATCATCATCATCATCAGCATGCACTATCAGCATAATCATCATCATCACTATATCATCATCAATACTATCAGCATAATCATCATCATCACTATATCAGCATCATCATCATCATCAGCAGCAGCATGCACTATCAGCATAATCATCATCACTATATCATCACTATATCATCATCAATACTATCAGCATAATCATCATCATCACTATATCATCATCATTACTATCAGCATAATCATCATCATCACTATATCAGCATCATCATCATCATCATCATCATCATCATCATCATCATCATCATCATCATCATCATCATGCACTATCAGCATAATCATCATCATCACTATATCATCATCATTACTATCAGCATAATCATCATCATCACTATATCAGCATCAATACTATCAGCATAATCATCATCATCACTATATCATCATCATTACTATCAGCATAATCATCATCATCACTATATCAGCATCAATACTATCAGCATAATCATCATCATCACTATATCATCATCAATACTATCAGCATAATCATCATCATCACTATATCATCATCATTACTATCAGCATAATCATCATCATCACTATATCAGCATAATCATCATCATCACTATATCATCATCAATACTATCAGCATAATCATCATCATCACTATATCAGCATCATCATCATCATCATCATCATCATCATCATCATCATCATCATCATCATGCACTATCAGCATAATCATCATCATCACTATATCATCATCATTACTATCAGCATAATCATCATCATCACTATATCAGCATAATCATCATCATCACTATATCATCATCAATACTATCAGCATAATCATCATCATCACTATATCAGCATCATCATCATCATCATCATCATGCACTATCAGCATAATCATCATCATCACTATATCATCATTACTATCAGCATAATCATAATCTTCAAAGCCATCACCATCATCGAGAGAGGACAGTTTAATTTTTCTTTATAATATTTTTTAATATTTTCATCAATAGATGAACACATCCAGCGAATACAAGACGAACTAGGTCCATTAAAGAAACAAATTACTGACAAAGAGATAGCAAATACCGACGCAAAGAAGAAACTAACTAAATCTAAAGTAGAGGTTAACAGCAAAGTATCACCTGTACGAAGTCTGTTCAATGGTGAGCCGCGGTCTGCTGAAGTTAAGGCTAAGGTAAAAGAAACCAAAGAAAAGCTGATAGCGATTGATAGAGATGAGAAAAATGGCAGACAGGCGACAATACAGCAGGGACCTCCTGTTAGGATACGACAATATATCAAAGGTATGTTTACTATAATTCATTCCATGCTTCCTTGCTTTCATGCTTTCATGCTTTCATGCTTTCATGCTTTCATGCTTCCTTGCTTCCTTGCTTCCTTGCTTCCTTGCTTCCTTGCTTCCTTGTTTCCTTGCTTCCTTGCTTCCTTGCTTCCTTGCTTCCTTGCTTCCTTGCTTCCTTGCTTCCTTGCTTCCTTGCTTCCTTGCTTCCTTGCTTCCTTGCTTCCTTGCTTCCTTGCTTCCTTGCTTCCTTGCTTCCTTGCTGCCTTGCTGCCTTGCTGCCTTGCTTCCTTGCTTCCTTGCTGCCTTGCTGCCTTGCTTCCTTGTTTCCTTGCTTCCTTGCTTCCTTGCTTCCTTGCTGCCTTGCTTCCCTGTTTCATCACAATACAAGCACTTGTAAAACACTACGTTCACCAATTCTTTGTCCTAACAATAGTTTTATTTGTCTTCTAGGGATAGTCGCCGAGTTAGCATATGTTACTGATCCTCATATTGCTCGTCTGTTATCATGGTACTTGCAGTCTAAGATGGGTGTGTGTTTGACTACATCCATCGACAAACAAAAGAAGGTCTACGATCTAGGTTTCTCAGCCTACTGCGAGTCTACCCTTCTAGCGTTCTCCAAGAAAGACTTTGACGGCAGCGATGGTCGTCACCTTCCGCTGGAGTTCCCAAGGCCGCCGAACAACTTCCAGAGTACTATCCAATTTGCGATTAACCTTCTTGAGTTCTCGTCTACTACCGGTTACCTCAGGAGCACCCTCTACTGGTCGCTACTCTCCAAGACCATGGTCATTGAGAACATCGAGTCTGCGCAGATCTACCGACAACATTTGGTCCAAATGCGCCACAACTGTCCCACAATACTAACACGTGATGGTCACGTGATTGCGAGCGACGGCCTCATGGATCCGAAACGAAGATGCCCCAAAAGCCTTAACGATTTGAAATTCACATTCGGCTCACTTCCGCCATCGCAAAAACCAGACAACAGAGAATTGCACAAAACATATATGTACTTAGAAGACTTGTCTAAAAGTGTGGATGAGTACGAGAAAGCGCTGCAGATGGTCAAGCAAAGAGAAGATGAACTCAAAGAACAAAGGAATCTACTCTCTCCTAAGATAACTAACTTAGAGCGTGAACTGCGCAAGCTCAGAAACCCACCTTCCCAGAGAGACACCACGGGATCACCAGCCGATAAGCGCAAGCGTAGGTAATGTCATTTGATAGGACAAAGTGTACAGTTTTTACTCCAATCGTTTTCTTAGAAACTATGATGCAGTCCCTAGTTTAACCGCTAGTTATCGTCCATTTTTACTCAACTTGTTTCCTTAGAAACATCGACGCTGTCCACACTAGTTTAACTGCTAGTGATCGTCCATTTTTACTCAACTTGTTTCCTTAGAAACATCGACGCTGTCCACACTAGTTTAACTGCTAGTCATCGTCCATTTTTACTCAACTTGTTTCCTTAGAAACATCGACGCTGTCCGCACTAGTTTAACTGCTAGTGATCGTCCATTTTTACTGAATTTGTTTCCTTATAAACATCGACGCTGTCCGCACTAGTTTAACCGCTAGTAATCGTCCATTTTTACTCAAATTGTTTTCTTAGAAACAGCGACTCAGTCTATACTAGTCAGTTTACCTGCTAGTTATCATACATTTGTACCCCATTTTTAGAAACACTGATGCAGTCCACACTAATTTAACCGCTAGTTATCGTACACTAGAATAGAGTTGCCTTTTTAAATTTATATTTATTATTTTTTAAATTCAATTTTAATGAACGTTTTCGATTTTTTTTTTATATAAGTAAATCAGCCTTCTGGGTTTCCTGTGGTGCGAACAAAAGAGACTGAGACGAGTTGTACTATTACTAGTCCTACTCGTTCAACGGTCAAGGCTAACACAGAAGGCCCAGGACAGGTAGAAAGTTGAGACAAGACTTGCGGAAGTACCCTGGGTTTTCGATCGCCATATTCTGATTGGTTTATAGTATTATAGTAGTAGTATAGTAGTATAGTATTGATTGATAGTATTATATATTCTTCATGTTTAGATATTTATTAAGTATGTCGCAAAAGTATTAGAAAAGCACGTCACGCAAAATTTATAAACTGAAAAAGCATTTCACGCAACATTCTTAGGAAAGTCATGCCAAAAATGTCTAAGATAGTCAAGTCACGTGTCACGCATAGTATTTCGAAGAAAAGTACATGGATGCCACAAAATGTTAAGCATCACAAGGAATATTTTTAAAGAAAGATGCATGTCACGTTCGTTTCTTAGAAAGAAATGTCACGCAATCTCGTATGTTCAGAAAAAACGGAACCCAATGCATGCAAGCTTCTTGAAGAAATGATATCACGAAAAATCATGTCACAAAGTGACAAAATTAACTAAAAAGAAAAAAAAACACGTTTTTTACTTACAAACACCTTTTCCGTGTACGTTTGTCACCCATGAAAAGCCCACAAGCTACTGGCTCGCAAAGGATCATGGATCAGTTCAGAAACTAAAGGATCATTCGGTACGCCTTTCTTGTTGTCTAATAAGTTAAAATAGTCATTTCTCGATGACATTGACAGTAGAAATATGGCCATGAAATCCCTGGCCTTCCAGTAAATAATACATATGTTACCCATAGTCCCCTGCGCTACTAGCTTGCAGGCTTTTTCACTAATTCACGGATGACAAAGTTTCTCGGAAAAGTTGTGTACTTATTTCCATAAAGTTAGTCACCAAAAACCTAGTAAGACAGCAGAGGTTCATGGGAAATACTTTATAACACAGCCTTTTGACAGAAAGTTGAGCTTGTGAAAGCTCACAAAAGGTACAACTATGACCGGTAAAATTATTGAACCATTAAAAGTTATGAAAATATCCCGAAGCCTGTAAAATGTCTCTACCCATAATCCTTTTCGGTCTCACTTTGAGGTGACTATCTTTATTGAAATGGGTAGATATAAATTGTTGTTTTAAATCATTTTTAAGATTTTAAATCGTTCGTAATTTGACTGAACATTTGTAAAGAAATGTTGTATATTTGTAAGTATTTGAATAACAAACCTGGCGTGTTTATAGTTCTTCCCTACGTGTGTTTGAATTTCATACCTATTTATTAATACCGCCCAGAATTATCAAATAAATTTGCATTTTTGCCAAATGTTTCTATCTGTTTTATATATCCTCCCACATGGCGCGTTTACAAATTGATACATGCATATAAAAGTGATAGAGTGCAAACATTAGAAGCGTGAAAAACTTATCACTATTTAGTACTAAATAGTACTAATTAAACAATAGAATACAATAGAATTAGCATAACATCACTATTTTGTACTATTTATGGTGCACGCTTTTAATGTTTGTAACTCTAGTATTGATATAATGATTTTGGTGTTAGTTGGGTGCACGTGTCCTCATTGGAGTGCACGTATGCTCAGCTAATGGAGTGACGGGGAGTAAAAAAAATAAGCAATTATTGAAATTCTATAATTGAATTTAAATACATTTTGAATTGAACTTGAATTTTTATAGTCTATCACGGAGCCGTTGTTTGTTTCGTCACGCAACGCTCTGCCCCTTACCCACGAAGCCGTGGTTTGTTTCGTCACGCAACGATCTCTGCCCTTACCCACGCAGCCGTAGTTTGTTTCGTCACGCAACGATCTCTGCCCTAACCCACGAAGCCGTAGTTTGTTTCGTCACGCAACGCTCTGCCCTTACCCACGAAGTCGTGGTTTGTTTCGTCACGTAACGCTCTGCCCTTACCCACGAAGTCGTGGTTTGTTTCGTCACGTAACGCTCTGCCCTTACCCACGAAGTCGTGGTTTGTTTCGTCACGTAACGCTCTGCCCCTTACCCACGAAGCCGTTGTTTGTTTCGTCACGCAACGCTCTGCCCCTTACCCACGAAGTCGTGGTTTGTTTCGTCACGCAACGATCTCTCCCCTTAACGTTTACCCACGCAGTACTAGCTAAGACTTTCTAGTTGGTCACATGTCACACTACGTCAGCCGTTCAACTTTACATGATCACAACACGCAGCATAAGTCAAGTCTTCAAATACCGCTCTGCAGGACCACCTCAGGCCAACGTACTTTTAAATTTAGATCAGTTAAACTATGGAATGATCTGTGTGAGAATCTCAGAAACATTGAACAATATCCCGTATTCAAAAAGAAACTAAAAGAAAAACTGCTATTACAGTAAAATTAATAGTTTTACATTTGTCACAGGCTATGCCACTAAATAAATACAATATTGCTATAGTTATTTCACAATACATTAAAAGTTTTATACATTGTAAATAATTTTTATATTTATATATTTGTAAATTATTTCTGAAAAGCCTTTCAGGAGAATCAATAAAGTACCTATTACCTATTACCTATATGAAGATACTACTAGGCTCGAGCTGTTCACAGGCTGTGTCTGTGCTGTTATTGACAATGATGAATGTTTTCATTACGAGCAGCAATACAGTTTGCGTTTCAGGCCTCGACGAATATAGGACATGCGCAGTGACACGATAAATGGGTTGGCAAGGGACTGGAACTGAACGAACGTTCCATATATAGGCAACGAAATGTACTTGAAATCCTCTGTGACGTCATTTCCATAGATCATTTGTATAATCGCACATATGATAGTTGGGCAGTAAAGCAGAACTGATGATAGCACCAGTATTACCATGGTAACACCATGTCTGAATTCTTGACGTCGTCTTGCTCTATATCTATGTTGGTTTCCCAGCTCTGCGTCGTCAATGCCATCTGTTATTATACAAACAGAATTATCGATTTCATGGTGTTTATCCGCTTTTGCTGTTCCGTTATGCTTCTTGCCGTCCTCATCGGCTACGTTGTGTCCTGCCCTATCCTGTCTCGTTGTGTTTTTATGTGCTCCGTCCTGACTCATAGCGTTATCGTCCGCCCTGTTTTGACCCCTAACGTTATCGTCCGTCCTGCTCTGAACCGTGTTATTATCGTCCGTCCTACTCTGACCCGTAGCGTTAACGTCCGTCGACCTGCTCTGTCCCGTACCGTTATCATCCATCCTGTTCTGGCCTGTAGCGTTATCGTACGGCTCGTATTGGCCTTTCTGCATGGACATTCTGTTCCATTGTACTACGGCTAATTGTGCAGCGATTACTCGTCGTTGGCGATGGACTGTTATCTGAACTTTTATCGTACAAAACAAAATGATCCCAACATTAACCACTACCGTGACTAGAGTTGGAACTTTGCGCAGTGCTTCGGATCCATGCGCTATGATTCTTGTCATTATAAGCGTTGTTGGTAAAGTTAACCAGATTGCACCAGTGATAATGAGAGTAACTTTAGTCGTTATTTTCTCTCGGTAAAAGATCGGGTATTCAATGGCCAGGTATCTCTCAAACGATAGTATCATTAAGGTACATAGTGACAAACTATTACAAAATAAAATGGTTACAAGATTTACTAGACAAGGAAGCTGTCCATGACACTCGAACGCTGCACACAGAAGATACCTTGCAAACAACGGCTGAACAATGATCGCTGACAGCAAATCTGTCCAAGCCAAAGCAGCTAAAAGAAGATTGTAGCTGAAAGATCGAAGACGACAATTTCCTAACACTGTCCACAGGACTAGAGAGTTTACAATAACTGTTATTGGAGCTATAGTTATGTTTATGGCCGCAGTTGTGATCCAAGTTGGTTTCACTGAAGACGGAAAGCTTGTGTTGCTACTATCACTTCCATGAGTTAAATCTATCAAGCATACCGAACCGTTCGCCATGACAAATATAACCCAACTAGGTACAGTTATTTAGTATTCAGTTTGAGGGTCTAGTAGAGTGCCTTGTGGTCCTCCAAGATTGAAAGTTAACGTTGATGTCAATTTAAGGGGATGTCTCTGTAAGAATTACCCACTCACTCTGACTACAAAAATAAATTTGCCTGAAACTTTGGCGACTGAAAGGGAAGTTACTAATTAAGGATAAAACAAAAACGCATTTAGTTTCGTAAGAAATGATGTTATAATTATTGCGCGTAAAGACGCTAATCACTAAACAACGGTTCTCTTGTATCATTGTGTCTTCGTGTGACAGGACAAGATGTTAATCGCTAAATGAGATAAACGTTCTCGTCACGTATTTGGTAAATTAACAAGGGCAAAGAAACGGTTAATCTGCACTGATTAAACTGGTTGTTACAGTTCTAGTGGTTTACTTTTGTTCAAGGTAAAGGTAGTTCCGGACATTTGCTACTGCACATCACGCTCGCGCACATCTCAGTTGTTTAAGAAAATTTCAAGGTGCCATGGGCGAGAAAGCAAATTAAAGCCAAATTATTTCTTTTCTCAGCTTTTAAGCTTCGAGAAAACTACAGAATGATAAATAAAATAAAAGAGGAGTCTTGAAAGTGATTAGTGCCCAATCGCACTCGACCAAAACAATAGCATTTTTTGAAATTTGCCGTCGATCGGTTTTCGCTTAGAGCGCCTTAACTAGCACGGTCACCCCCAATTTCTTTTAAGTTTAATAATGGCTGTATTTACTATTCTTACGATTTAGAACAAAAACAAAAAAAACATTTAATCATTGGATTTTATAAAATTTTATAAATGTTACAACTCTTTACACAACATCTAGGGGTGCGTAATTGGCGTAGAAGTTTGATTCTAGAATTAATTTTTATTCATATTTGCAAATGATTCAAGGTTTTTTTATGATAGGAAATGTTAGAAATACCTAAGATCTATCGTTTGAACTAGTCTATCCAGCAAATCCAGCAAATCTGTCCAGGCCAAAGCAGCTAAAAGAAGATTGTAGCTTAAAGATCGAAGACGACAATTTCCTAACACTGTCCACATGACTAGAGAGTTTACAATGACTGTTAATGGAGCTATAGTTATGTTTATGACCGCAGTTGTGATCCAAGTTGGTTTCACTGAAGACGGAAGGCTTGTGTTGTTACTATCACTTCCATGTGTTAAATCTATCAAGCATACCGAACCGTTCGCCATGATAAATATAACCCAACTTGGTACAGTTATTTAGTATTCAATTTGAGCTAGGTCTAATAGAGTGCCTTGTGGTCCTCCAAGATGGAAAATGTTGTTGGTATCATTTCAATTGTTTTTGGCATCAGTAATGATTCAGGTTGGTCTCATTGAATTGGAAATGGTAGATATTGTTGCTAAAGCTTCAAATGATGTTGTCTAGTTTTCGATTTGAGGGTCTAGTAGAGTTCCTTGCGGTCATCCAAGATAGAAACTGTATTTTTATGCAAGACGATTTAATGCACCCAATCTCGTGATATAAATTTGCATTTTTGCCAAATTGTTCTATTTGTTTTGTATATCCTACATGGCGCGTTTACACATAAAAGTAATATAATGATTTTGGTGTTAGTTAAATATGCTAATGGAGTAACGGGGAGTCAAAATAATAAGCAATTTTTGAAATTTATTGAATATAAATGGATCTTCAGACCTACTCTGGGGTCTAAACTCGCCTTAACTCGTGCTCACTCGCACTTACTCGCTGTGACAAAAATGGGTTTCCCACTTAACTCGATTAACTTGTCGGATAACGGTCGGATACCTATCAGATACCGGTCAAGTTCCGGTCGGATACTGGTCGGATACCTGTTGGACATCGGTCGGATGCTTTATCATTAAGCTGAAGGGAGACTGTTGGTTATTGTCACTATACTGAGTTGTTATGACATGTAGGCGACCATACTTACAACTTAGAACTTTTTTAATTCACACTTAAATTCCTATTTACATAATTGCATTTGAGAAATATGATTGACAACAATAAATAATGTACAAACTACAAATTTACTAAATAAGTGATAATAATACATGTGCTGGGTTTACCAAATTATCTAAGACTTTCGAGATGGTCACATGAAGATACATACTGCTAGGCTCGAGTTGTTCACGGGCTGTGTCTGTGGTGTTAATGACGATGATGATTGTTTACATTACGAGCAGCAATACAGCTTGCGTTTGAGGCCTCGACGAATATAGGACATGCGCAGTGACATGATAAATGGGTTGGCAAGGGACTGGAACTGAACGAACGTTCCACATATAGACAACGAAATGTACTTGAAATCCTCTGTGACGTCATTTCCGTAGATCATATGTATTATCGCACATATGATAGTTGGGCAGTAAAGCAGAACTGATGATAGCACCAGTATTACCATGGTAACACCATGTCTGAATTCTTGACGTCGTCTTGCTCTATATCTATGTTGGTTTCCCAGCTCTGCGTCGTCAATGCCATCTGTTATTATACAAACAGAATTATCGATTTCATGGTGTTTATCCGCTTTTGCTGTTCCGTTATGCTTCTTGCCGTCCTCGTCGGCTACGTTGTGTCCTGCCCTATCCTGTCTCGTTGTGTTTTTATGTGCTCCGTCCTGACTCATAGCGTTATCGTCCGCCCTGTTTTGACCCCTAACGCTATCGTCTGTCCTGCTCTGAACCGTGTTATTATCGTCCGTCCTACTCTGACCCGTAGCGTTAACGTCCGTCGACCTGCTCTGGCCCGTACCGTCTGATCGTCCACCCTGTTCTGGCCTGTAGCGTTATCGTACGGCTCGTATTGGCCTTTCTGCATGGACATTCTGTTCCATTGCACTACGGCTAATTGTGCAGCGATTACTCGTCGTTGGCGATGGACTGTTATCTGAACTTTTATCGTACAAAACAAAATGATCCCAACATTAACCACTACCGTGACTAGAGTTGGAACTTTGCGCAGTGCTTCGGATCCATGCGCTATGATTCTTGTCATTATAAGCGTTGTTGGTAAAGTTAACCAGACTGCACAAGTGACAATGAGAGTAACTTTAGTCGTTATTTTCTCTCGGTAATAGTTCGGGTATTCAATGGCCAGGTATCTCTCAAACGATAGTATCATTAAGGTACATAGTGACAAACTAGTAAAATATAAACTGGTTACAAGATTTACTAGACAAGGAAGCTGTCCATGACACTCGAACGTTGCACACAGAAGATACCTTGCAAACAACGGCTGAGCAATGATCGCTGTCAGCAAATCTGTCCAAGCCAAAGCAGCTAAAAGAAGATTGTAGCTTAAAGATCGAACACGACAATTTCCTAACACTGTCCACATGACTAGAGAGTTTACAATGACTGTTATTGGAGCTATAGTTACGTTTATGACCGCAGTTGTGATCCAAGTTGGTTTCACTGAAGACGGAAGGCTTGTGTTGGTACTATCACTTCCATGAGTTAAATCTATCAAGCATACCGAACCGTTCGCCATGATAAATATACCCCAGCTAAGTACAGTTATTTAGTATTCAGTTTGAGCTAGGTCTAATAGAGTGCCTTGTGGTCCTCCAAGATGGAAAATGTTGTTGTTATCATTTCAACTGTTTTTGGCATCAGTAATGATTCAGGTTGGTCTCATTGAATTGAAAATGGTAGATATTGTTGCTAAAGCTTCAAATGATATTGACTAGTTTTCGATTTGAGGGTCTAGTAGAGTTCCTTGCGGTCATCCAAGATAGAAACTGTATTTTTATGCAAGACGATTTTAGTCACCCAATCCCGGCCGTGAAATAAATTTGCTTCTTTGCCAAATTGTTCTATTTGTTTTGTATATCCCACATGGCGCGTTTACACATAAAATAGATATAATGATTTTGGAGTAACGGGGAGTCAAAATAATAAGCAATGTTTGAAATTTATTGAATATAAATGGATCTTCGATCAGGCCTTCTCTGGGGTCTAAACTCGCCTTAACTCGTGCTCACTCGCACTTATTCGCTGTGACAAAAATGGGTTTCCCACTTAACTCGATTAACTTGTCGGATAACGGTCGGATACCTATCAGATACCGGTCAAGTTCCGGTCGGATACTGGTCGGATTCCTGTTGGACATCGGTCGGATGCTTTATCATTAAGCTTGAGGGAGACTGTTGGTCATAGTCACTTTACTGAGTTGTTATGACATTTAGGCCACCATACTTAAAACTTAAAACTTTTTTAATTGACACGTAAATTCCTATTAACATAATTACATTTGAGAAATAAGATTTACAATAATAAATAATTTACAAACTACAAATTTACAAAATACGTGATAGTAATACGTGTTCGGTGACCATTTACAGTTTTTCTAGTGCTCGACCGGTCAACCTTAAACGGCCGTAGATCTGATAAGCAAACACCCACAGCTTTTACACTTTGCACACTTCTTACATAAGGATTGAAGTTTGTCAGGGTGTGTCTTTTGTTTACATCGGCGTTACTACAGCGACGAAACAATGACATCGCGGTTTTTGATTAGCAGCAATTTTACGCATTTTTCGATCAGTAAACTTTTAAAACGACCTTTACAGTGCTAATATATAGCTCTTTGCCTAGAAGTATATGAAGTTGGAAGAAAATCGTAAATGCTGATTTTGAATAGTTTTAGAGGCATTTTTTAAAGTTACAAATTCACTCTTTCTTATTTGCCATCCAATAACTTTGCAAAGAAAACACCCTAACAATCCCTTCGACTGCACAAATCTTACTCCAACTTCAGACTATATTTGTCTGCAAAATTTCAAGTTGGAAGGTACTTTGGATCACGTACCGTCAGTGTACTTCAACGTAGACATAAAATTGAGTGGGCTGATTTTTATTAAAAATCTTAAAAATAGCGTTTAGTGCTCCATAAGAAAAACGCGTCTATAAATCTTTTTCTAATTTTCGTGAATTACATTTAAGGATATTTCAAATACACGGTTGAAGCGCCTACTTGATTGAAGCTTTATTAAGGTAGACAAATAAAATTCCAAAGTTGGGCATGTTACTAAGGCTAAAACAAAAACGCATTTAGTTTGGTAAGAAATGATGTTATAATTATTGCGCGTAAAGACGCTAATCACTAAAAAACCTACGTTCTCTTGTATCATTGTATCTTCGTGTGACAGAACAAGATGTTAATTGCTAAATGAGATAAACGTTCTCGTCACGTATTTGGTAAATTAACAATGGAAAAGGAACGGTTAATCTGCACTGATTAAACTGGTTGTAACAGTTCTAGTGGTTTTCTTTTGTTCAAGGTAAAGGTAGTTCCGGACATTTTCTACTGCGCATTACGCTCGCGCACATCTCAGTTGTTTAACAAAATTCCAAGGTGCCATGGGCGAGAAAGCAAATTAAAGCCAAATACAGAATGATAAATAAAATAAAAGAGGAGTCTTGAAAGTGATTAGTGCCCAATTGCACTCGACCAAAACAATAGCATTTTTTGAAATTTGCCGTCGATCGTTTTTTGCTTAGAGCGCCTTAACTAGCACGGTGACCCCCAATTTCTTTTAAGTTTATTAATGGCTGCATTTACTATTCTTACGATTTAGAACAAAAAAAAAAAACCATTTAATGATTGGATTTTATAAAATTTTATAAATGTTACAGCTCTTTACACAACATCTAGGGGTGCGTAATTGGCGTAGAAGTTTGATTCTAGAATTAATTTTTAATCATATTTGCAAATGATTCAAGGCTTTTTTATGATAGGAAATGTTAGAAATACCTAAGATCTATCGTTTGAACTAGTCTGTCCAGCAAATCCAGCAAATCTGTCCAGGCCAAAGCAGCAAGAAGATTGTAGCTTAAAGATCGAACACGACAATTTCCTAACACTGTCCACATGACTAGAGAGTTTACAATGACTGTTATTGGAGCTATAGTTATGTTTATGACCGCAGTTGTGATCCAAGTTGGTTTCACTGAAGACGGAAGGCTTGTGTTGTTACTATCACTTCCATGTGTTAAATCTATCAAGCATACCGAACCGTTCGCCATGACAAATATAACCCAACTTGGTACAGTTAATAAGTATTCAGTTTGAGCTAGGTCTAGTAGAGTGCCTTGCGGTCTTCCAAGATGGAAAATGTTGTTGGTATCATTTTAACTGTTTTTGGCATCAGTAATGATTCAGGTTGGACATCGGTCGGATGGTTTATCATTAAGCTTGAGGGAGACTGTTGGTCATAGTCACTTTACTGAGTTGTTATGACATTTAGGCCACCATACTTAAAACTTTTTTAATTCACACGTAAATTTCTATTAACATAATTACATTTGAGAAATAAGATTTACAATAATAAATAATTTACAAACTACAAATTTACAAAATACGTGATAGTAATACGTGTGTGGTGACCAAAGAAGGCTCCCAAAGCACCTTCCAACTTGACATTTTGCAGACAAATAGTCTGAAGTTGAAGTAAGATTTGTGCACTCGAAGGAAGGTTGTTAGGGTGTTTTCTTTGCAAAGTTATTGGATGGCAAATAAGAAAGAGTGAATTTGTAGCTTAAAAAATTGCCTCTCAAACTATTCAAAATTGGCATTTGCGTTTTCTTTCAACTTCTAGGCAAACCCAAAGGGCTATATGTTAACTGTATGTTTAAAAGTTTAGATCGAAAAACGCGTAAAATCGCTTCTAATCAAAAACCGCGATGTCATTGTTTCGTCGATATGGTAACGCCGATGTAAACAAAAGAAACACCCTGACAAATTGCAATCTTTAAGTAAGAAGTGGGCAAAGTGTGAAAGCTGTGGATGTTTGCATATCAGATCTACAGCCGTTTAAAGGTGACCGATCGAGCACTAGAAAAACTGTAGGAAGCCTAGCATACACGCATACATACTGCTAATTTCGATCTGTGCACTGGCTGTATCAATGTTGTCAATAAAAATAATAAACTCTTTATTTAAAGAGGGTAACACGGAATAGTTAAAAAACCTAGTAAACTAGTGGCCCTCTATCTAAAATTATAGAATACATATAGAATAAACTTACAATTAAGTAACGATCCGCGTAATTAAGAACGATAGCAGGAACGGCAAGGAACGTGCAAAGGTGATAATTGTAGTATTAATTGTTTAAACTGGTCGTCTGATTGGTTGAAACATGAAAAATAGCCATAACTTTGTTGATAATCAAATCAACTTATTTCTTATTTATGCAATAATTTCCTTATACAAATAGTTCTACTAAGGTTAAATTATAGAGAAATTCTATGTGGGGAACACTGCAAATTGTCTACCTTTCCTTTCTTTTAATTTGTCTCTGACTCCTCTTATTGGTTTAAAACTTTGAACTCCATATAAAACTTTGCAGAAACGCGTAAACACAAATTGTTCTTCAAAAACTTGCTTTGTATAGTGGAACATTACAAACTAATATGGGAACTTTGACGGTTTCACCTGTTAACCATTTACCACTTTCCCTGTAATGTAACATTTAATGGAATGAAAGCGGGATTGTCACAGTGCCCTAGACGGATGGAGATAACATTACCAATATTTAAAAAACAAACATTGACCTACGTACCTTGGAACCTTAAAGATGATTACCAACTAAAACTACATTAACCTTACGGCACGTTGGGAGTTCTGTTTGGGTTATGTCTCACGCATATAAATCCGATGTAATAAGAATTGTAGTCTGTTGAAGTTAGAAGCACAAAGAAGAAGTTTAAAATAAAAGAAGTTTACAAAGAAAGAATTAAAGGTACGTTTTCACTGCTGCGATGATCCCGTAGTCCAACAAATTAAAAACATAGAGAATTAATAAATTATAAAACTCTGAAAAGTATGCTCTAACACGTCCCATTAGAAAAATTTCACAATTTGGTTGTGGGAAAAGTGAAATGCCGCAGAACAAAAGGAAGTGCTATTGTTTTTATAAGGATCATTACTTAATAAAAATAATATATATATACAAGAATCATAATATAAAAATTAATAGTTATTAAACTATTAAATGGTGTAATTCCTTCTGTTCCTTAATTAAGATATTCCTATAATTGTTTTTAAAAACTCCTAATGATGATCGTGTGGCCGAATGTTTTCTAAGAATGGTGTTTGCGCGCAGCTGTACAGCTTGCGTTTCAAGCCTCGACGAATATAGGACATGCGCAGTGACACGATAAATGGGTTGGCAAGGGACTGGAACTGAATGAACGTTCCAAATATAGGCAACGAAATGTACTTGAAATCCTCTGTGACGTCATTTCCATAGATCATTTGTATAATCGCACATATGATAGTTGGGCAGTAAAGCAGAACTGATGACAGCACCAGTATTACCATGGTAACACCACGTTTGAATTCTTGACGTCGTCTTGCTCTATATCTATGTTGGTTGCCCCGTTCTGCGTCGTCATCGCCATCTGTTATTATGCAAACAGAACTATCGGATTCATGGTGTTTATCCGCTTTTGCTGTTCCGTTATGCTTCTTGCCGTCCTGGTCGGCTACGTTGTGTCCTGCCCTATCCTGCCCCGTTGTGTTATTATGTGCCCCGTCCTGACTCATAGCGTTATCGTCCGCCCTTTTTTGACCCGTAGCGTTATCGTCCGTCCTGCTCTGACCCGTAGCGTTATCGTCCGTCGTGCTCTGACCCGTAGCGTTATCGTCCGTCCTGCTCTGACCCGTAGCGTTATCGTCCGTCGTGCTCTGACCCGTAACGTTATCGTCCGTCCTGCTCTGACCCGCATTGTTATCGTCCGTCCTGCTCTGAACCGTAGCGTAATCGTCCGATTGGTTCTGACCCGTAGCGTAATCGTCCGATTGGTTCTGACCCGTACCGTTATCGTCAATCCTGTTCTGGCCCGTATTGTTATTGTCCGATTGGTTTTGACCTGTAGCGTTATCGTATTGGCCCTTCTGCATGAGCATTCTGTTCCATTGCACTACGGCCAATTGTGCAGCGATTACTCGTCGTTTGCGATGGACTGTTATCTGAACTTTTATCGTACAAAACAAAATGATCCCAACATTAACCACTACCGTGACTAGAGTTGGGACTTTGCGCAGTGTTTCGGATCCATGCGTTGAGATTCTTGTCATTATAAGCGTTGTTGGTAAAGTTAACCAGACTGCACAAGTGACAATGAGAGTAACTTTAGTCTTTATTTTCTCTCGGTGAAAGATCGGGTGTTCAATGGCCAAGTATCTCTCAAACGATAGTATCATTAAGGTACATAGTGACAAACTAGTACAATATAAACTGGTTACAAGATTTACTAGACAAGGAAGCTGTCCATGACACTCAAACGCTGCACACAGAAGATACCTTGCAAACAACGGCTGAGCAATGATCGCTGACAGCAAATCTGTCCAGGCCAAAGCAGCTAAAAGAAGATTGTAGCTGAAAGATCGAAGACGACAATTTCCTAACACTGTCCACATGACTAGAGAGTTTACAATGACTGTTATTGGAGCTATAGTTATGTTTATGACCGCAGTTGTGATCCAAGTTGGTTTCACTGAAGACGGAAAGCTTGTGTTGCTACTATCACTTCCATGTGTTAAATCTATCAAGCATACCGAACCGTTCGCCATGACAAATATAACCCAGCTAGGTACTGTTTTTAGTATTCAGTTTGAGGGTCTAGTAGAGTGCCTTGTGGTCCTCCAAGATTGAAAGTTAATGTTGATGTCAATTTATTCTGTCTCTGTAAGAATAACACACTTACTCTGACTACTAAAATAAATTTGCCTGAAACTTTGGCGACTGACTGTTACTAAAGCTAAAACAAAAACGCATTTAGTTTGTTAAGCAATGATCTGATTATTAATTGCGCGTAAAGCTAGCTAGTTAGTCTTCCGCTAAACACTAAACACCCTACGTTCTATTGTATCATTTTATCTTCGTGTGACAGGACAAGATGTTTAATCGCTAAATGAGATAAACGTTCTCGTCACTTATTTGGTAAATTAACAAGAAAAATTAAGGAACGGTTAGATCTAGTTGTTTGGTTTTAGTTGTTCAAAAACATTTATTGAAAATTAGACATTCGATTTCTAAACTAGATGCGCAAGCTTTCGATTAGAAAAACTTCGACCGCCGTACTCTAAGTTTTCGATAATCTATGAAGTGTTGGTAGTTCGACTGTTTACTTATTCAACTTTCAAGTTTTAAATTGAACTTTACGCTTGGATGACTTGACCTTGGGTAGTTACTTCAATTACCGTATCTGAATTGTTCCCAGTTTATATTTATCTCTTAGTGTACATGGGTATCCTATGCTATACCTATTCAAAGCTATCCATAAGCATTCATAGCTATCCATGAGTATCCCTGAGCATCCATGAGTATCCATTGCTATCCATAGCTATCCATTGCTGTCCATAGCTATCCATGAGTATCCATATAGCTATCCATAGCTATCCATCAGTATCCATAATATCATGGATAGCTATGGACACTCGTGGATAGTTATGGATAGCAATGGATACTCATGGATAGTTATGCATAGTTATGGATAGCTATGGATAATCATGGATAGTTATGGGTAGTTATGGATAGCTATGGATACTCATGGATACTCATGGATACTCATGGATACTCATGGATAGTTATGCATAGTTATGGATAGCTATGGATAATCATGGATAGTTATGGATAGCTATGGATAGCAATGGATACTCATGGATAGTAGGGCTGCTAAGGTACATAAAATCATAGAATTGTTCGTTTTTTGATACAAGCATGAAAGTTGGCACAAATACTTATCTCAATGTACTTAATAATTTTTGATATGGAGGCATTTGAAATATGACCTATATTTCCAGAAATGCGCGTCTAAATTCCACAGGGATCCCATCAGCATGGAAACGAGGCTGTGATAAAACTTGACTTATTTCTCGGTTTTAGATGCAGTATAAAGATGGAACTTTGGAATTAAACATCTTTGGCGTATGAAGAATCGTTCTTGAAGATTTTAAAGCGATCACGTGATTAATCACGTGATAAAATCTAAGATAAAAATTGGAGACAACAATTTTTTTATCAAATCCACAAATTATTAAAATATATTATTTCTAAATTGTTTTTATTATATTTATTTAGGTATCAAGTCATTTTGGAGTAAATTTAATTATTTATAATTAGAATTGTCATGATTTTGTATGATTTTTCGAAAATATTTAACCAATTAGTGCCCAGTCTCTACTCGATTTTCAAAATGGCGACCCCAAGGTAAAATCATGTCTTCTCTATAATAGCTGCATTTGACTCCATTTAACACGTTATTTAGCTTTTATTATAAAACATTTAAAGTCAAAAGTGTTTCATAGATGAACAAATTCAAAAAAAACTTCTTAAAGTGTTATTTTGGGGGTATTTTTTAGCTTTTTGATTGCATAATTTTATCGAACGTTAGCATGCATTATATTTATGATTTGGACAAAATAATCATCATGTATTTGAATGCAAAACACAAAATGATTTGCACAAAAACCACAGTTACAGCTTAGCCTACACACATGCTTTAATATATGAATAGATTCATCTAATAAGCAATCAGAATAAACAATCTTAATTCTTTAAAATAAAGAAGGGAAAGCAAGCATTAATTAAGGCTCATTCAACTTTGAGGGTATATAATCTTGGAGTGATATGATCTTTAGAGTGACATAGTCTGCCTTGATTTTGTTTTGTAGCAATGATCTAAATGTAGTAAGCACGTCACAGTATCAAGGTAATTCTGTCGATTGGACAATGTGTGTACTCTGTCAAGAGCAAACCAACGAGCCTTTACAGTGCCCAGCTTATTCTAAAAGAAATGACGTAGGTGCAGGGTATAAGTCACTAACCAATAGTATTAATCTGTTCAAAGCAATTGATGCAATACCTTCATTTTTTGATCCTGAAACGATTAATGATGGATCAGGAATAGAGAACACTTTGGTCAAGCATGAAGCATCGTGGCACAAGTCATGTAGGAACAAGTTTAATAACACTGAATTTAAGAGAGCTCAAAAACGCAAAATGAATGAAGAGAAAGAACAACAGCATAGTCCTGTGAAAGCTCGAAGGTCAAGTACACCTAGTACAAAGAGTACTTCAAATCAAGTCAGATGCTTTTTTTGTGAAAAAATCGACAAAATATCAGCTCTCCAAGCTGCATCAACAACTGGAATTGATACACGAGTTCGTGAATGTGCGTTGGAACTACAGGATGGTAAACTTTTGGCAAAGCTAGCTGCTGGAGACATGGTTGCTTTAGAGGCCAAGTACCATATAAATTGCCTTGTTGCATTGTACAATCGAAGAAGGCAGAATACGACGTCAAAAAGTAAACAGCCTAAGGATAAGTTGCAAGGACTAGCCTTTGCTGAATTGGTGTCCTACATTGACGAATTTTTCGAAGATACTAATGCTAATGTCCCTGTTCTTAAACTAGCCGATCTTGTCAAGTTGTACTCAACAAAACTCCAGGAGTTGGGAGTTGATGCAAGTCGTGTAAATTCTACAAGATTAAAAGATAGAATTTTGCAAGCATTTCCAAGCATGTCAGCCCATTCACAAGGACGCGATATCTTACTGGTTTTAGATCGTACCATTGGAGAAGCCATAAAAGATGTTAACAAACAAGATGATGTTGATGGCATGTATCTAGCAAAAGCCGCAAAAATAGTGCGCAATGAGATTTTAAACCAGCCTCAGTCCTTCAATGGAACATTCTCCCCTGACTGTGAAGATAGCTCTATCCCACCATCTTTAAGAGCTCTTATATGTATGATTCTAAAAGGCCCAGGTACAATAATAAGACAGATAGATCTTGAAGAAGTTAACCCAAGTCAAGCATCTAGAACAATCTCGCAGCTCATAGTCTACAACACTACTGTACGTCAAAGTAAGGCATTGGCATGTAGTTCACGTCACAACAGAAAAAGAGAAAGTCCACTGCCCATTTATGTTGGACTTAAGATTCATGGCTTGACAAGAGGACGTAATCTCATTGACACTCTTTTTAACTTAGGACTTTGTATTTCGTATGACAGAGTGCTTGGAATATCGACTGATGTTGCCAATGCTGTATGTGATCGCTTTGAAAGAGATGGGGTCGTTTGTCCCCCTGTTCTACGAAATGGCCTCTTTACCACAGCTGGGTACGACAATATTGACCACAATCCAAGCTCGACTACCTCACGTGACTCATTTCATGGCACAGCTATATCACTTATTCAGCACCCAACCAATGACAATCTTGGTACTATCCGTGAGATAAATGTTATAGATGGTTCTCGTCGACAAGACAGAAAAATCACTTCATTGCCATTACAGTTTACTGAGGTCCAACCGTTGGTTTTGCCAGAAGGAGATGTGTTTGCTTCGCCAGTAACTGGAGAGATGGATGCCGATTGTGGCATGGAACCTAGAGGATACGAGAATGATAAGCAATGGCTGAATAACATCTCTGCACTTTATGAAAAAGAAAACCTTGATGCAAAAGACAACCTCTCATGGGCTGCATTTCACGCATCTAAGCAACCTCCAACTCAACATGAACCCGCAGTTACCTCGCTGATGCCAATGTTTCAAGAATCCGCACATTCAGCGCCTATGGTTTTACACGGTATGAATATCGTCAAATCTGCAGTGCAGCTCGTAAACCCAGAACAAGTACCTGTTATAGCCATGGACCAACCTCTTTTTGCCCTTGCCAAACAAATTCAGTGGAAATGGCCGCACACGCATGGAGAAAACAAGTTTGTGATCATGTTTGGTGGTCTGCACATCGAACTGGCATCATTGAGAGCGTTGGGGAAATGGCTGGACAAAAGTGGATGGACAGTGGTGTTGACGAATGCTGACATTGCATCTCCAGGTGTGGTAGACTCTTTTGTTAGTGCAAGCCATATAACAAGAACAAGGAGAGCACATCAGATAACTTGTGCAGCTCTGCACATCCTTCAGCAGCGTGCTTACCAGATGTACATTGATACAACAGATGAAAACCCACCATTGCCTTTCCCCCATTGGAAAGATAAGCTATCTGGTAAATCTCCAAACTTTCTATACTGGTCTAGAGTGATCCAACTACAGCTTCTGTGCCTCCAATTAGTGAAAGCGTTCAGAGTTGGTGACTTCAAGTTGTACGTGGAGTCTTTAATCAAGCTAATGCCATGGATGTTTGCTCTTGACCAAACAAATTATTCACGATGGCTACCAGTACACATTCGTGACATGCAAGAGCTCCAATCCAAACATCCAGAAGTGTATGAAAAATTTGTGGAGGGATTGTTTGTTGTGCACAAATCGAGGAAACCATTTTCTTCAATGGCGTTAGATCAATTAATTAATTAATTAATTAATTAATTAGCGCATGAACAAGAAAATGCCATAGTCAAAGGCGAAGGCGGAGCTGTAGGGCTTACAGATAATGAAAATGCTCTAAAACGCTGGATGGTGTCAGGTCCTGAGATTGCAAGAATAGTCCAGGAATTTGAGACATCAGCAACTACCTCAAATGACCAGAATCTCAAGCATCATGAGCAAACGTATAGTCAGCAGATGGCATTTAAAAATGATCTACAGTCAGTCATCAGCAGCTTTGAGGATCTTGGAAATCCATTTATGGAGGATGATGAAGAGTTGGTAGCACTTGACACCAAAGATGTCATGAGCGACGAGGTTGTTCAAACTGTCAAGAATGTCATCAACATTGGCCAGGAACAATATAAGTCTTATGTCGATACAAGACTTATAAAGAGATCAACAGCAATTACAACACCACTAAAGAAGAACAATCTGCGTTTATTCGGTTCCCAAGAGAAGGACCAACCAAAACACAAGACCAAACTTGCTGAGCTCAAGAATGATTGTGCACTATTTTCACGGCTTTACATCGCATGTCAGAGTAGGGACGGAAACTTAGAGGATTTCTTTAGACATGAAAACCAGCCATGGCCACCATCAATCGCTGACATGGGAGAACTAAGAAAGGGTCAGAAAGCAGATCTTGTGAAGTGTCTAGAGGGATACGTAAATACTCTTCAAGCCCAAAGCCCAGAAGTGGAGGTGCTAGTTATTGATGGAGCTGTGGTGGTGCAAATGCTGAGTCCTGGAACTGCACGTACGTTTCAAGAATATAGCGACAGTGTGTTCAAGCCTTTTATATTGAAAAGGCTTCAAGATGTCAAGAGAATCGATATAATTTGGGACGTATACAGAGATGATTCGATTAAGAAATGTGCAAGGGAACGAAGAGGAAAGGGAGCTCGACGTCAAGTCAAGCCATCTACTCCAATTCCCAAGAATTGGCACTCATTCTTGCGTGTCGATCAAAACAAGGAAGAACTGTTTCATCTTCTCTCAGAGCAACTGATTCATACAGATGAAGCTGTATTGGTTGACAAAGAAATTCGTAGTACACATGAAGAGAGTGTTCTTTCTTATGGAAGTGATGGTCAATTATCCAATATTATGCCTTGCACACATGAGGAAGCAGACACAAGAATCCTGTTACATGTTCATGATGCCTCGCTCTGTGGTTACACACGTATTATGATAAGGACAATTGATACTGATGTCGTCGTACTTGCACTATCTATTTTTCCTTGGATTGCAGCAGATGAACTCTGGGTTGCGTTTGGTGTGGGGAAGCATTTCAGATATCTTCCAATTCACGACATTGCCACAAAGCTTGGGATTGATAGATGTAAAGCACTCCCTCTATTTCATGCTATGACCGGTTGTGATACAGGTAATCACTATTGCACTTTTTATACCTTTGTGCTGATGTGAATTCTGTTTAATATACATATATATCTCTCTACAGTGTCATTCTTCGCAGGACGAGGAAAAAAGACTGCCTGGGAGATCTGGAATTTATATCCAGAACTCACTACTGCGCTAGTGAATTTGTCAACGCCCTCGCCAACCTTACGTGATGTAGATGGATCGTTAGCAGTCCTTGAAAGGTTTGTTGTGCTTCTCTATGACAAGACCAGCGTACTCTCAGGAGTGAACGAAGCAAGACAGTCTCTATTTGCCAAGAAAAGTAGAAAAATTGATGGAATACCACCAACTCAAGCTGCTCTTAAGCAACACATTTTACGAGCATTGTACCAAGGCGCTCAAATATGGGGACAATCTCTGTTAAAGAAACCAACTATACAGAGTCCAGAGCAATGGGGTTGGAAGAAAGACGACAATGTATGGAAACCACTGTGGACAACACTGGCCCAGGCCAAAGACAGCTGCTACGAGCTCATTCATTGTGGGTGTAAGAAGGGGTGCAAAGGGAGATGTAAGTGCCTCAAGGCAAACCTAGACTGCACTGCTCTATGTAATTGTGGAGGCCAATGCCAGTAGAACTCTTAATTTTGCCAAGGTATGGTCAAAATTCAGATTTCCCATCAAAAATAACAAACATCAATTTAATTAATTTTAATTTTGTTTTTATTTTTAGATCACATTGCTTAGTCACGTGATTAATTACGTGATCGCTTTAGAATCGTCAAGAACAATTCTTCATACGCCAAAGATGTCTAATTCCAAAGTTTCATCTACAAACTGCATCTAATATCGAGAAAAAGTCAAGTTTTTTTTACAGCCTCGTTTCCATGCTCATGGGATCCCTGTGGAATTTAGACATGCGCATTTCTTGAAATGTAGGTCATATTTCAAATGCCTCCATATCAAAAATTATTAAGTACATTGAGATAAGTATTTGTGCAAACTTTTATGCTTGTATCAAAAAACGAACAATTTTTATCCTTAACAGCCCTACTAGGATGCTCAGGGATACTCATGGATAGCTATGAATGCTTATGGATAGCTTTGAATAGGTATAGCATAGGATACCCATGGATACTAAGAGAGATATATAAACTGGTAATTGAACTAACTGCGGTGAATCGAAATTGTAACTTGGATATCGAATATAAAACTTTGATATCGAATATGAAACTTTGATATCGAATATAAAAGTTTGATTTCGAATATAAAACTTGGATGTTAAATTTTAAACTTGGATGTTGAAATCAAAACATGAATGTTGAATTGAGAACACGAAAGTTGAATTGAAAACTTGAATATTGAAATCAAAACAAGAATTTTGGCGGGGATATAATTAACGCCATAATATATATTTGTCTAGATCCGACACTTGTTACTGCGCATCCTGCACGCCCACATCTTGTTCAAAAACATTTAAAAGACAAATTATGCTTTTTCTCAGTTTTTAAGCTTCGAACAAACTACATAATGATAAAGAGGAATCTTGAAAGTGATTAGTGCCCAATCGCACTCGACCAAAACAATAGCATTTTTTGAAATTTGCCGTCGATCGTTTTTCGCTTAGAGCGCCTTAACTAGCACGGTGACTCCCAATTTTTGTATTTTCATTCATGGCTGCATTTACTATTCTTACGATTTAGAACAAAAAAATAAAATATTTAATGATTGGATATTCTGAACTTTTACAAATGTTACAACTCTTTACACAACAACATCTAAGGGTGCGTAATTGGCGTAGAAGTTTGATTCTAGAATTAATTTTTACCCATATTTGCAAATGATTCAAGTTTTTTTATGATAGGAAATGTTAGATATACCTATTTATACCTATTTATAGCTAAGCATTGGAAAACGTAACTCCATGATTTTGAACATTTGATCTTTCCAAGTAGAAACCGGCTTTTAAAAACAATTAAACATCCAGAAAGGCCTTTCACAGCATAATATGATTATATATACTCGATCAGACCACTTATAACCGGCGACAAAATAATATATATTATTCAAAGAGTTCTGGAGGCTCTACTGTCCGCTCGATCAGTTTTGAATGAGTCTTATAAGAATGACCGAGAGAATACAGCAATAACGATTAGAAATCTTGCAAAGTACGTGTTTTTTTTTTTTTCACGCATAGCCATGTATCACATCAAAATGTCCGTAAAATAATTGTGTTCTCGAATCCATAGCTACTTTTTTGAAAGTGTTTGTGGTTAAATATAGCCCATATTACTTGACATGAGAATAGTCGCACAATCTCTCTTGTAAAAGTGATAAAACCGTTCGCTTTCAACTACAAAAATACGTCGGTACTTTTTGCACGGAAAGTAGATCAAAATAATTTGATAAGGTCAATAAAAGATTGATCTGGCTTTTTTTAATTTTCTGCAATTATTTCGAGAAAAGATCGAATACCACGACTTTGAAGACTTATTTCTGACTGTATGGACGCCGTGAAAGTGAAAGTATAGCTGAGGAATAGCTGACCAAATGTTAACATGTGTTTTCCGATGTCTATCGTCTAATAATGCTCTCGATAGATCGATAGATTGATTAATTGATTGAGTGATGGAGTGATTGAGTGATTGAGTGATTGGTTGGTTGGTTGGTTGGTTGGTTGGTTGGTTGGTTGGTTGGTTGGTTGGTTGGTTGGCCGTGAATATTTAAACGATATGTATAATTAGTATGCACAAAAGGATATCTATATTATAATATATACTACCGAAGAGGTACAAATACTGCCAGCCGAATTAATTTGCATATCGCCCGGAAATTTGAATTTGAATAGAACTCCCCTGGCAATTCCCGTCAGCACACGAAGCTACAACCTGATGGATTGATTGATGGATTGATGGATATATATATGGATAGATCCCGGGAGGGGTACTCCTTTTGTCCAAGTGGTAGGGGTGATCGGCGTACCTCATTTTTAGGGTAAAAATATTTCCTGTGCGTAGCTTTTAGGCTCCTTTTAGGGTTCTGGCTCAAAAATCAGTCAAATAACATGATTTAGTACCTGTAAGAGTCATTTTTACTCTGTTTTGTTGCTTTGTTGGGGTAGAAATCGAGAAGACTTTATCAGTTATTTTTATATCAGTGCGTACCTTTTAGGTGTCGTTTTCAAAACCTCCGCCGATCACCCCCACCAGTTGAACAAAGGTAGTACGCCCCCCCCCCCCCCGGGGGATAAATGGATAGATTTATTTTATTTTGCTTTATTTCATTTTATTTTAGTTAAGATTATACGATTAAGATTATTTTATTCTATTTTCAGTCAGTCCGTATTCTCAGTTTTTTATTTAATTCAATTCAATTCAATTTCATTTCATTTTATTCTATCCTTTTTAATTCAGTATATTTTAGTCTAGTCATTGTATATTTTACTGAATTTAATTAATTAAAACAAATTTATTTTGTTGTATTATTATTTTTCATTCTGTTAATTATATCAATATGTCACGTTCCCTTCCGTCTCGAAAAAAACTACTATTAGAAGGTTTATATACGCAAAGCTCTAAAATCTAATATATGATAGCAGGCAAATGCTCTGAAGCATAAATTCGGCAAATTAAAGAAGAATTTTGAATCCCAAACGATCTGATATTTTTTCGTGATAGCCTCGTTCTGAGACCTCGGAGAAATTTTCCTTTCAAAGGATGGTTGCCTTGAAAGTTCAACGGAAACACACATGCTCAAATTAACGCGGATTCTTCGACGTTATTTCCTACTATCTCACAAAAGCACAACATAGCAATAATCTCCGGATGTTGGACAAAATTTTCAATTCAAAAGAACTGGGCTGGTAAGCTTCCTTGCGAGATAAAAGTCGTTTGTAAAAAGAAGTTTTTTGTCTTCAAAGAGATTTATTGCTGCCATAGCGTATTATGGGATATCTTTGGTTGGTAGTATTGGAGGGGGGTTGTCGACATTGAAACATGTTCCTTTGAAATGGACCAAAGCATTGAAATCGACAAGCCCCATGATAGAAAATTCGTCATGAAATCCAAGAAACTGACAAACAACGACCCATTCTTCTCAAAACATTTCAAAAATAGCATCCAAAAGGTAATTTTGTTGAAATGTTTTACAGATGAAGGCGTATATCGCAACCTGGAAGGGTTTTAGCGCCATTTGTGCGAAGTCTACGTCGATTTGCAATTGTTGACTGAAAAGTTGTCTTAAAATTACATTAATTGCGATTTCTAAAAGTCAAGAACCTTGGAATTACAGCGAGGTTAAATTCTCTGTTAGTTTATTTGATTTTTGGGTGTTTTAATTTGTTTTTTATTGTACTTTTAACGTGTAAATTGTATATTTTTACTCATTTCTTGTCTTCAAGATGGCCGAAGAAATCACATGAATGTCGAATATAATTAGCTATGACGTCACCGCAAGGTAAGGAGAATTTCAATAAAGTTTTTATTATTCATTATTTGTCCAAGTTTTTTTTTTTGGTTATTACTTATTTTGTTTTTCATGGGTGTCACTTGGCGTAGTTAAATGGCGTTGTTATTGACGCAAATCAATTTGAAATATTGTGAAAACAGTTCGAGGAACACATTTTGTCTGCTATATATATTTCTCTTGTAAACATTTGTTGATTGTGATTAGAGAATACCTCTGATTTGCTTGACTGTTAGTTTGGTAGGCTTTTACTAAACTTTTAATCATGCTGACTATTCAACGGTTGTAATTATTTACTTTTTCTATGTTATTTTAATTTTCAATTATAAAAAAAATCAGAATTATTACACAGAAAACATCAAATTTTCAAAATTGAAATTGAAAACATTTCATAATTAAAACTTGAAAATTAATCCCTAAAAATATTCAATGTTTAGATTTAGTAATTTCTAGGATGGAACTTAAATGATTTTTGATAATTGTTATTGTTTCTGATCAAAATTTCAATTCTCTCAACAGATAACATGCTGAACGATGTGTGAGCGCCATTTACCGGGTGCCCATGTCAAATACACAGTACCCCCCTCTAGGGAGTAGCTTGTGGCGCGCGAGTAGCGAATAGTTCGATAGAGAGATCAACCAAAGGAAAAAGAGCAGAGCGAGTTATCAGCTATGGAAAAACGAATCGAGCTAGAAAGCCGCAATAAGTCTCCCGGCGAGGTAACTAATCAGTCATTAAGCTGCATCTTGGTCATGTTTGTCTGTAATCAGTGTTATGTGATGCGATGTGAGCTGCGTTTTTCTGCACGACAAGGAGAGAAAGACAACAAGATTTACTACCTCATTTACCCATGTGCTTTTTGATGTTTGTAGATTGAAGAGCTTATACTCGACAACTGCCGTTCGACCACTATAGTAGGCCTTACAGATGAATTCGTCAAACTAGAAATCTTATCTATGATAAACGTTGGTTTAACAAGCTTGAAAAATTTCCCAAAACTTCCAAACTTACGAAAGGTAAGTGCGTTAAGCTTGGCATGTTGCAAACGGTCAATTCTTTCATGATTTGTTTACTTCTTCATTTTCTAGCTGGAGCTAAGCGACAACCGAATTTCATCAGGATTACAGCACCTTACGGCATCTCCAAAGCTAACACATTTAAGTTTAAGTGGGAATAAAATAAAAGATTTGGAAACGCTAGAACCTTTGGTAAGCGGGAACCTCCATTATCATTTGTAAATTTACCCCGCTCGAGCGGTCACTGAGCCAATCTTTTGGGGTTTCCTATGCAGTTTTGAGACTAAAACTTGTATTTTTCTTTACAGGAGAAACTAAAAAACCTTAAGAGCTTAGATCTTTTCAACTGTGAAGTAACTAATGTCGACGATTACAAGAATAGAGTATTTGAAATGGTTTCCTCGCTTCGGTATTTAGATGGATGTGACAGGTATAGTGTGTTTTAATATCTTTCTTGAAATTGCTTTCTCGAATTGTGCGCAGAAAGAACTCTGCACTGAATTAAACACTGAATATTCCTCGTCTTTGATTATTTAAGGGTCCTCTAGATAGTTTAAAGTACTATTTTTCGTTTTTTTGATCAGTTTATTTGTGTTTTTAGAGACGGTAATGAGGCAGAAGAAACAGATTCAACCGGTGACGAAGATGGCGACGAAGGTAATATAAAAAGCTTAACCTTAAATGTTGATTCATTAGTTTTCCCCGAGATAATTTACATTTGGACGCTTGTAACTTATATCTAGACGCTTTTGTGAGGAGTCTTGTGAGTCTAATAAAGCGAGTTATTGAATTCAACAACTAGATTTGTAGTCGAGCGATGGCCTCTCACAACAAACGTTTAGTCCATTTTGAATCATTTTTCTTGCTTATATCCCTTACTATACAATGAAAAAATAAATTAGTAATTTAAACTCGGTAGAAAAAGTGTTTGATGCAGTATTTTGACGTTTATTGTTCGTAATCTTTGATCGTGTTCATCAAATTCGGGCTTCAGCGAGCGTGTTGAAATCTTCCCGCGCAAACTTCTCAAAATTAGATTAACACTTTTCAACTCCACAAAAATAATACCTAATGTTGAATTAAAAGCTAGAAAACTCGTTTTGCATTTTGTATTTTTTGGTTTGAAGTTGAAATCTAGTATAATTATGATGGCCTGAATTCGAACCTTTGATCAACTAGCGGAATGGGCGCGAAATTCAATTTCAAAGCGCTGGAATATTTGACCAAGATGTCCCACAAATTCTAGACACTAAAAATTCGTTCATTCTCTCTTTCTCACTCTATTAAAAATATTATTTTATTTTATTTAATGTTTTTGTTTTGATTGGTATTGATATCAATATAGTTCTGTAATTGATGTATTTTTGTAAAAATACACAGAAAGTTATCATCATGCTTATTAATAATACATAAGTTTACAGAACAGTAGAGTTTTGTCTTTTGTTTGCCTTAATGATATGGAATTTATATAGTGCACTTTCCATGTGAAATATGTTCAAATGAGCTTTACAATGTATATTAATGATAATGATATGGTATTTATATAGCACTCTTTCCATGTGAAATATGTTCAAATGCGCTTTACAATGTATGTTAATGATAATGATATGGTATTTATATAGCACTCTTTCCATGTGAAATATGTTCAAATGCGCTTTGCAATGTCTATTAATGATAATGATATGGAATTTATATAGTGCACTTTCCATATGAAATGTTATCAAATGCTTTTTCATTTTATTTTCAGATGAAGATGAAGTAGATGACGTTGACGATGAAGATGATGATGACGAAGATGGTATGACAATGATTTCATCAGCATTATGTTATTTCAAAGCCTGTTTCATCTAGAAAACAATTTAACTGTGTAGTGATTTATTAATTGTTATTCTTTACTGACATATTGTGTTGCTCTTAACAGGTGACGACGACGATGATGATGATGACGACGACGATGATGATGACGATGAAGAAGCTGGCTCCAGTGATGACGATAATGAAGATGATGATGGTGTTGTTGAGGTTGAAGGTACATATTGTCTGTCAGCCTTAGCCTAGATGGCATGTGATATATTTATTTGTATTTAGTACAGCCTGTGGTAAGGCAAGGAATGTTGCTCTTGCTGCTGCTTGTTTTTACTGATTTGTTTTTAGCTTATTATAAATTTTAATTATGTGTTCATAATTTGCAAGCCCTTGGGCCAGTTTTACGAAGCCTGGATAAAGTTATCCACTGGATAAGAGTTATCCAGTGTATAGCATTTGTATAGGTTTTATCCGATGGATAAGGAATTCAGGCTTTGTACAACTGGCCCTTGCTGTATAATAATAAGTTAACTTGCTTTGGCAATTGTAAATCTGACAGCTTCTGACTCGACAAGAAATAAACCTCTGGCCAAATGAGCTTAGAACCATGGCTAATTCAAAACACAAGGCTAGTTGGCCAGAGGGTTTCTCTTGAGGTTAACGAACACAGATGCACAAATGATAAATATAAATACTAGATCAAGAAACACTTTGGTTGCCAGGGTAGTTTTCTTCACTCCATGGGCAATTTATATTTTTCTCATGTATCTGTATTTCACTTATACACCAAACACATCTTAATTCATGTTTTTGACACAGGTGATGGAGATGACGACGATGATGATGATGATGAGGAGGAGGGTGATGATGATGAAACACCGGGACTAGAATATCTGCAAAAAGAAAATCTTGATGTAAGAATCCAATCTTAATAATATTCATCAACAATCCATTGATTCATTTTGCAAGGACATCTTCAAGATTCCCCCAAAAAATGAATATTGAAATTTGAAAGTTTTTACAACTTGTAATAATTTGATCTTGATAATGATTCATTTTGCAAGGACATCTTCAAGATTCCCCCAAAAATGAGTATTGAAATTTGAACGTTTTTACAACTTGTAATAATTTGATCTTGATAATGATTCATTTTGCAAGGACATCTTCAAGCTTCCCCAAAAAATGAGTATTGAAATTTGAACGTTTTTACAACTTGTAATAATTTGATCTTGATAATGACATTTAAAAAAACATGTATTCAAAGGCTATTTTGTTATTGGAGTAACCCATTCCTTTCAACGTAATGAAACTTATTGATGTTTTTGGCTAACATGTTGCTATGTATGTTTTGACCCAATTTAAATCTTTTGGGAATGAGATTATTTGTCCTATGTTTTAAGATATCACATCAAACTTTTTTGGAACAAAGGTTTTTATGCCTGGAGGTTTTGAATTTGGTGAAAACGTGTATTACTGTAGCAGATCTGGTCTATCCTTCATCTGTGAAAAGACTAATGATATTGGTTTTTATCACAGGATGATGATGAAGAAGAGGAAGATTTTGACCCTGATGATGCAGCAGTAGCAGCAGATGATGATGATGATGATGTTGATGAAGATGACGAAGAAGATGAACAGACGCAAAGAGGAGAGAAAAGAAAACGAGAAGATGAAGGAGATGATGATGATTAAGGAGAGGGAGCTGTTAGTGATGACTTGTACAGCTACTTATCCTTGTTCTTGTAAGGATTCTTACGGATTTCCCACAACAGACCATCCTATTTTACTACGTCATTTGTGAGGCAAACCTTGTTGCCGTTACTCTCTCACAACTTTTTGTCATGTAAAATATTTCCAAAGTTGTTTAGAGAATTCACTTCTGCAACCAAAAGAATCCTTTATGTTGTTCTAGATCAGCATCTGAATTCTCATTAACCAAAAGATTCCGAGTTTTGTTTGTTATTGAACTGTTTTTATGGATTTTCATGATGGTTTAACTGGTTGTGAGATTTTTGATGTTAATCATTGCCAACCCATAAGATCTTTGCGCTCATTTGTTGGATGCCTGATTAGTGCTGAGTCACAACGTTTTTTCTTTACAATTGTTCTTTTTTGATGTGTTAAAAGTTTATGACTTAAAAGTTCATCAAATCAACAGACATTTACCTCTGTTTTGAGCCATATTTGTAAATTGTTGCACATTTCAGAGTAAAATGGTAAGAGTTTTAGTAAACTTTTCTGGTGAAAATCCCTAAATTGTAAGCAAAAAAATCATCCTGAAATCCACTTGACAAATTACTATTTTCAGCTGATTTTGGACAATTTAACAGAATCGAGTGATCTGTCAGCGGTAATCAGGCATAGGGCAATGTAGAACTTCATCTGTCATGTTTGAAATGAGAGGGGCTGGGTTTGAGTTTCAATGGTAAAGCATACATGGATTGTTTGCAGGAACAGACTGGATCAATACTCCAGGTTCATGATATCTAGCACCACTGTACAATTTGACAAAAGGCGCATTTGCACAGGGATAATCTCAATACTCCAGTTTCATGTTAATAATCTAGCACCACTGTACAATTTGACAAAAGGTGTATTTGCAAAGGGATAATCTTGTTTCAGAGTAAGTTTAGATGTGGTTTCTATTGTTTAGCGGTGGTATTTTCCGGTGCTTGGTGCTTGAAATTTGTGAAGACTTTCACAAAACATAGATTCTTAGTCTGTCTAAATGTAGTCTCCTTTGCAGCCATTTGTGGGGAGAGAATGTTACATGACAACATTAAAAATGGCTGCGAAGGAGATTATTTGTCAAATAGTACAGCAGCACTACTGCTGGAGTATTTGCTTCACTCTGTCCATGCAAACAATCTGTACATGCTTTGCGATTGAAACTTGAACAGTCTCTGGCTCGTTAACAGCATGGGGAATTGAGAGCTCACTTTGAGCTTTTGTAGATAGTCTATCGGTGTTGACAACCTTCCAACTCCCAGTCATTTGAATTGTAGCAGTAATGTTATTCATACCATTTTCAAGTAATTTACAATAAATAACTTTATTAAAAACAGTTTCAAATATGTAAGTTGAATGCATGTTCCAAAAGGTGAACTACTGATATTTTTGACTTAGAGTAGAATGTGGTATGTTATGTAATATCCCGGGGGTACTCCCTTTGTCCAAGTGGAAGGGGTGATCGGCGTACCCTTTAGGGTAAAAATATTTCCTGTGCGTATATATATTTCCCCTCGCCCCAGGTATAATATATACAGTGTAAGCAGACAATCTGTACGAGATAGACATACAGATTTCATAGACATGATTTCTTTTTTGTCAAATTTTCATGAGCCTTGCCATGGGCTGTGTCGATTAGAGGTGAATTAGCCAAAAGAGTAGAGACGAAACCTTTGGCATTTTTATTGTTTGTTGATACATGTATTCCTTGCCTTATCTCAAATTGTACCAAATACAAAAGAGGATATATGTTTTTGTGGACAAAGGCCCAATTTATTATAAATAAAGAATCTAAATTAATATCAAAGACCACATCAAGTCTACAAATGTGACATCGTTGTGTGACAATTTCACAAAGAGGATGATATGAATATCTCATTTACAAACTTCTACTTGCGGCAATGCTAAGTAGCAGTGAGGACTGATATGTGGATTGCCTGTGTTCACCACACGGGTATCCCAAGAACCCAGCAAAATGCCTAGACTAAATGAGTTTGCGCAAAGACTCAAAGGAAACGAGTTGAAGTTAGATCCAATGAAGCTTGGAATAGAAAGAATTGCTGTCGTTTTCGTCTTTCTGCAAACTCAGTCATTCCAATAGCCTCTTATGCAGCCGCTCCTTTGTGTCGTCACGCAATTGGCCTTTTTCAAAACGATTAAAGGACTGGGTACTAGTTTCCCTAATTAATGTAATTAAGAAATGAACCTCATAATATAAAAGACCAGATCAGCACATGTAAGATTCTTAAGATTTGGTCCTTTATTACAAAATTACAAAAGAATGTATGGATTGAAAGGACAGGCGTCCTTGCAAACCATACATTTCCTTCTATTTTTAGGCATTTTTTTGAGGCTGTATCTTGGTCAGAATACAACCAAATGCAACCAAACTCAGGAATCTTACATATCTTGATGTGATCTTGAAGCCTTGAAGGTTTATTTCTTAATTAGGGAAACTAGTACCCAGTCCTTTACTCGTTTTGGAAAAGGCCAATAGGAGTGGAGCGGCTGCAAAGGAGGCTATCATTCCAACAGCTAGTTGCGAAATACGTCTTGGCACCTTTTATGTTTTTTATTGACGGCAGCCAAAAACCTATTTTAAAACTAGACATAGTTTTAAACGCAGAAAGCCGAAAACAGCAGTAAAATGGACTTTACCTTTGGCCTCATCGCATGCGTTTTTCTATATACATCCTAGGAGATTTCGCGTAAAAATAGGGACTGTTCTGCTGTCTCTAATGAAGCCTCATTGTGGAGCACTTTTCCCAGCAGTCATCGCGATATCTGCGTTGGAGTTTTCTCGTTCACAAGAATGTATATCACACACGTCGTGGTTACACTCTGATGGAAATGTCTGTTTAGTAGGCGTAGTTGACCCATCCTCGCTATCACTATTGGCCACAATATTCTTCTGAGAGCCCGTCTTCCCATGAGCACTTGCAATCTGGTCGTGATTTGCTCTGATTTAGTTTGATTGCTGCGGGTGCACCGGACTCACTATGAATTGTGGTGTCACCAACACTGCCTCCTTTCACTCTCTCCCATTGGCAAAGAATAAGGAGGCGTTTGTACGCCGCACGGAACTCGGAGATACGATAACAGTAGATCCACGGATTCATTGCGGAGTTGCAAAGAGCGAGGGTCCTTGCCCAGTTGTACGCTGTATCAGAGTTATTGCTGGCGCTTCTTGACCTCAAGAAGATGATTGGCACCCAGCAGATGACGAACACGATGATGACGATACCTATTGTCATGGCAACGCGGCGTTCTATGTCGTCACGGTTTTTCTTGTTGGTGGAGTAATGGTGAGAGCGTGACTGCATCAACTTGCGCTGTTTTCTGACTTGGTAAATGATTAAAGAATAGCTGCCCACGATGACAATGAAACATATAGCCATGACGACGACGGTAAAAAGTGAGGTGGCTCTCTTGCTGACTGTAAGTCGTAGCACACCATAGACGATAGGAAGGATCCATGAGACGAGTAGCATGACCCGTGAGCGCGTCTTGGTCAAAATCCTAGCAAATGTATGTGGTCTCGTGACCATCAAACATCGATCAACACTGATGAAACATAGATGAAGCACCGACGCAGAACACGAAACGTTGGCTGCAAGCCTGAACAGCAACTCTACGATATTCAGACACGAACCACCGAGGCCTGCACCAAGGAACGCCACGAGTAGAGGTTGTGCAACCACGGTTACTAGCAGGTCAGCAACAGCAAGACTCACTAGAAAGTAATTCGACACAGTCTGAAGTCCAGTCGTTGTGTAGATCGTGGCACAGACCAGAGAGTTGCCAACACTGCCGAAGATGCTCGAGATGACGTTTAATACGATCATAACCACGCTGTGTTCCAATGGTATAAAGCATTGTCCTGCGTTAGTTGCATTCACTGAGTAGTTACTCATTTTCAAATGCAGATGATTCAGCCGAGGTTTTAGAGTTGAATTCTAAGGACGTTGTCAGATCGTCGGTAGACAAAACTTTTGAGATGTTAGAAAATAATTTCAAATTTCGTAGTTGCTCAGCTGAAAGTCCAACCCATTTAAAGTGTTTCGCTTTACGCCAATCTTATTTATAGTCATTCATTAATAATTCATATGGCGTCCATTGTTTCAATGATGATCGATCAAGAGTGAAGGTTGACATTGATGAAACCGTCATAAAAAAATTTACGCTCAAAACTCCACCCAGCTACATAAACAGCCATATAAGGTCCGTGAACCTTCCGGCCATTTGATTTTACAAAAAAGGAAAATTGATTTAATTGTGAAAATTTAAATTCAATTGGTCATTACTGGAAAATAGGTCCGTTTTTTCAAAATAATCAAAAGTAGAAGTCGATTTTCAATTTTTAGAAAAACCAAATCAAGAAATTGACAATTTGGACTCCACTGGGGGAGGGGTGTTGGGACAAACTTCTCATTACTTCCGGTATTCTGATTAAAAATGGCGGTGGAGTAGAGGATGGAGCAGAGAAAATCCTTCCATTAACATTTCCCCATTTTGATCATGAAAGTCCAGTAGGGCTGCATCAAGAAATTACAAAATTTGGCATCAGGAGGGTTAATTCTCCCTTTGTTTCCAAGTGGTAAAGGGTGATCGGCGTACATTTTAGAGTAAAAATATTTCCTGTGCGTATATATATTTCCCCTCGCCCCAGGTGTAATATATACAGTGTAAGCAGCCAATCCCCCTCCTCTCCCCAATCCCCCCAAGAGCCGCTACGCAGTCTACCAATCTGTATAAGATTAATACAAATCATCATAGACATGATTTCTTTTGTCGAATTTTCATGAGTTTTAAAATGTTTGTTGATATATGCACTCATTGCCTTACCATGGGGCTGTGTGGATTGGAGGTGAATTAGCCAAAAGAGTGGTAGTATCGTCGAAAAGAAGAAAGAGGTGCTGCCTGCAGGGAGCTTCGAACCCTGTTCCTTCAGTGCCAAATGCTTAATACCGGATGCCTATCCCAACCCTCACCCTAAACCTAACCACTAAGCTATGAAGTGAATTCGGTTGGTTGTTCCTCCTTTTTTGTCATATTTAAACGATATGTATAATTAGTATCCACAAAAAATATCTATATTATAAAATATACTACCGAAGAGGTACGAATACCAGCCGAATGAATTTGTATATCGGAAATTTGAATTTGAATAGAACTCCCCTGGCAATTCCCGTACGCCACGGTACTACCAAAAGACTGAGTAGAGACGAAACCTTTAGTATTTTTATTGTTTGTTGATACATGTATTCCTTGCCTTATCACAAATTGTACCAAAAACAAAAGAGGATATTACATGTTTTTGCGGGCAAAGGCCCAATTTATTATAAAGAATCTAACTTAATATCAAAAACTACATCGAGTCTACAAATGTGACATCGTTGTATGACAATGTCACACAAGAGGATGATGATTATCTTATTTACAAACTTCTACCAAGTCCTTGAATGGCAATGCTAAGCAGCAGTGAGAACTGATGTGTGGGTTGCCTGTGTTCACCACACAGGTAGCTCAAGAACCCAGCAAAATGCCTAGACTAATAAGTTTGCGCAAAGACTCAAGGGAAACAAGTTGAAGTTAGATCCAATGAAGCTTCGAATAGAAAGAATTGCTGCCGTTTTCGTCTTTCTGCAAACTGAGTCATTCCAGTAGCCTCTTATGCAGCCGCTCCTTTGTGTCGTCACGCGGCTGTGGAGTGGAGCGGCTGCAATGGAGGCTATCATTCCAACAGCTAGTTGTGAAATACGTCTTGGCACCTTTTATGTTTTGATTGACGGCAGCCAAAAACCTATTTTAAAACTAGACATAGTTTGAAACGCAGAAAGCCGAAACAGCAGTAAAATTGACTTTACCTTTGGCCTCATCGCATGCGTTTTTCTATATATATCCTAGGAGATTTCGCGTAAAAATAGGGACTGTTCTGCTGTCTCTAATGAAGCCTCATTGTGGAGCACTTTTCCCAGCAGTCATCGCGATATCTGCGTTGGAGTTTTCTCGTTCACAAGAATAGATATCACACACGTCGTGGTTACACTCTGAAGGAAATGTCTGTTTGGTAGGCGTGGTCGGCCCATCCTCGCTATCACTATTGGCCACAATATTCTTCTGAGAGCCCGTCTTCCCATGAGCACTTGCAATCTGTTTACTTGGTCGTGATTTGTTCTGATTTAGTTTGATTGCTGCGGGTGCACCCGACTCGCTATGAATTGTGTTATCACCAACACTACCTCCTTTCACTCTCTCCCATTGGCAAAGAATAAGGAGGCGTTTGTAGCCCGCACGGAACTGTGGGATGCGATAACAGTAGATCCAAGGATTGACAGCGGAGTTGCATAGCGACAGAGTGCGCGCCCAGTTGTACGCTGTACCAGAGTTATCGCTGGCTCGTACAGATCTCAAAACGATGATAGGCAGCCAAGAGATTGTGAAGATCACGATAACGATGCCTATTGTCATGGTAACACTTCGTTCTACGTCGCGACGTTTACGTTTCAAAGTCGACGCAACGCCGTACGTTTGCGAACGTGAGCGCATCATATGCTGTTGTTTTCTCAGTTGATAGACGATCTGTGAGTAGCTGACAATGATGAACGCATAGCAGATAGCCATGACGAATACAGTAAACAGCGAAGTAACTTTCTTGTCGATGGTGAGTCGTAGAACGCCGTAGATTAAAGGAAGAATCCATGAAAAAGCAATCATACAACGGCATCGCGATCGAGTCATAATCTTATTAAATGTGTGAGGTTTGATTACCATTAGACTTCGATCAACACTGATGAAACACAGATGGAGTACAGAGGATGAGCTCATTACATTACCAACAAGCCTGAACAGCAACTCTACGATATCCAGACACGAACCACCAAGGCCTGCACCAAGGAACGCCACGAGTAGAGGTTGTGCAACCACGGTTACTAGCAGGTCAGCAACAGCAAGACTCACTAAAAAGTAATTCGACACAGTCTGAAGTCTAGTCGTTGTGTAGATCGTGGCGCAGACCAGAGAGTTGCCAACACTGCCGAAGATGCTTGAGATGACGTTTAATAGAATCATTACGACGCCATGCCCCAATGGAACCAAACATTGTGTCGTACCATTTACGTTTACTGTGTAGTTACTCATTTTAACGAAGTTAAACGAAGTTATTCTAAGTGTGTTGCAATATTAGCTTTGGTGTTGTATCAGTGTGCCTCTTATTTCAATTTTCACAGCATGACGTCGGTCAGGTGCGAAGTCTAACCCCTCCACTTTTTAGACCTCCTTTAGACCTCCTCTACCAGTTCATCCCTAGTCGAGCATGCATGCAGAACAGGTCATAATGATGGTAACATTAAAACAAATTTAATTCTTCATGCATGATCAATGCTATAGTTTTACACATTTCTGTGCTGTAATCAGTTACTCAAAAGATCGTTGTTACTTGTGATAATAAGCAATTGCGCAAAAAAAATATATTCCATCAGATAACAAGGGGCAGTGAGTCCTGCATGAGTTTGGGTGCGCTATTTGTGCGCTATGAGTTATAAGAATAGTACTACTATATTTTAGGCGCATATGAACATATCTCTATATGGAATATGCGCCATATAAATAGAAATATATTATAAATATATTATATTATTATGAGTTAACAATTAAAAGGATAATTTTCAGATTTAATTCTACAAAACTATCATCGGTAAAACATATTTCTGCACTTTAAATTACCTTTTTGCTCGCTGGTTACAACGCAGGAACCCCAGAACCCCAATTTTCTCCCATTCAAAACTCCACGAAAACGGCTGTTTTGCAGGCAACCTTAACCCTTTAAAGTCTTTAAACATGCCTGCGTATCAGCTAGAAACCAGTGAATTTATACAAAATCAATGTAAAATGGATAAGCTTTTATTTATATAAAACGAAGATTATAGTGATTTGTTCGAATTCAGTGCTGACGGATGAGAGTTAGTCAGATAAACAATAACAAATGATTATCCAAGCAAGCTACTAGACGAAAATATTGTAAAAAGTTTGAGACAAAAATATGAAATTCTTGAGAGGTTATAGGTCGGACGTACAGTGACGTATGTTGTTATTGTTTTGCCAACCAACCATTGTTAGTAGAACAAAAAAGAAATGGCAAGTCTATTTTGAAAATGGTTGGCAAATAATGGTTGGCAAATTAGCATCGTGCAATACCAACACTTGTAAACACTACGCTCACCTATAAGATATGCAGAATTTTGTAGACCTCAAATCAACTACATGATTTTTTCCTTTTCTCCAGTCATCGAAATAAATGTCAACAATGTTAATTGCATGCGTGCCAGTAATCAGACTGAAGTCAGATAGCCGTCTGAAACCCTGTGCTGAAACAAGTAATTTAATGATGAGAAATTGAACGTGAAATTGAAAGGTGACTACGAGCTAGAAATCGTGCCAGGTGCCATTGTCAATAATGCCAATAAAAACAACTGTCCCTGAATTATTTGTGACCGTCTACAATAATTATCGCTTGCTAATATAAAGTGTCGAGCTTTGAAGCCGTGTTCAAATTAATTGTGTCACTGAAATCGTTTAGGTCCGTTTTTAAGTTATATTTCCAATCATTTAAAAAAATTTTGTGACACATTGAGAAAATATCTATTTTGGATTAGTAGCGTGCACAAATTGTACATCAATGTCAATTCAAGATGTCGCGAGAACATGTCAAAACGTGTCTGTAAAATTAAAAAACTTTCAATATATATTCTTTGAATATGTTTATATATTTTCTTATGATACTATTTCATTTTACTTCCATCTCATTTCCTATTAATTTACGTCATCTTATTTCATTTCATTTGTATAACGTTCATAGATTCATTATTGCATGATTTCATTTAACAGTCGGGAATTTCTTTTTCCAGTAAACTGACTTAAATCTGATATTAAATACTCTAGTTTCACGTTATCAATCACCGCTGTACTATTTGTCAAAAGGTGCATTTATACAGGCTAAGCCTGGATTTGCTGGCAAAATATTGACAAATCACAAGCCAAAACACGAAAAATGTTTTCACCTAACAATAGAAAACACATTTGAATTATTTACTCTGACTTTGAGGCTATTCCAAATGCAACTTATGTCAAATAGTACAGCGGTGATAGATAATTAACATGAAATTCAAAGCGTCTACTACAATGGTCCCAGAGATTTTCATTTATTTCCCCTGTGATTTTCTCCAGAGAATCACAGGCCGGAAACAATTTAAAAGAAAACCTCTTGGACCAGGGTAAACGTCTACATACGAATCGTAACTAACTTACTAACGTCAGTAAAGTTAAGTCAACATTTTTTACGGTGTAACAAATTTCATTATATTACCTATCGTTTATATCAAACACCGATGCAGCTTATACTAGTTTACTCACTAGTTTCCATTTACTAGTTAAAAAACTTATTTTTATTTTGTTGCTTGAAGTATATTCACGCTTTGTTTTGATCTACTATCAATCTGTTGCACGAAATACCAACATTAGTGATATCCAAGGTTGTCCTAATAGTCAAAGGTGTTGGCTGTAATTACATCATTATCAAGGTTATAATAACAAAGCTTTCCGCATTCTCCCTCTAATGACATTTTTCACGTCGCCACAAGAACTAATCCATGAAAAACGTCCTTCCTTCCGCCTTCTTCCATTTAATATAAACAAGAACCCTACTCCCCTAAGGAGTAATATTGTCTACCCACTTTAACCCTACCCTCATCCCCTTCGTTGTGCTGTCACTCTAAGCAACATATCCTCCACCTTCATCCCCTCACTCGTGCTCTTACTCTGTGCAAAATATCCGGCAACCTAGCCACCTCAGATTAAATTATATTTTTTCGCAAGATACCACCCTGCCCCTAACCCCATTGTCGTACTTCTCAGCAAGACCCATCCCGACCCCTGACCCCTTCGTCAAACTACTCTGAAGAAATAGAAAACAGCTCTAAAAAGACGAGAGAAGCGTTAGGAGAAGCACGTATTCCAAAGTGCTCTTTAACTCGATAGAGCACTGCTGCCGAGTTTTCTATTTCTTTTATAAAATATTCAGAAGTTAAAATCAAAGAAATTGACGCTCCGTGCACTGTTGAGTTATAGAGAACGCTTCTCAGTCAATCAGAGCGCGCGATTTATATCAAATATTTTATAAAGAAAGATATAACTTCACCCCCCGTCGATGTACTTAAGTGTACAGTGAGATATAGCCCCACCCCTACCCCCTTCGTCATATATATACTTCTAGGCAAGACATAACCTCACCCCCTGTCGATTTCACAGCGAGGTACATCCCCACCCCTACCCCCTCCGTCATACTTCTCAGTAAGATATAACCTCACCCCCCGTCGATTTACTTCACAGCGAGATACAGTCCCACCCCTACCCCCTTCGTCATACTTCTCAGCAAGACATAACCCCACCTCAATCATCGCTTGACAATCAAGTTCCGGATCCCTTGGTCCTCACACGTTGTGTTCAACCAAGGCTATCAAAACCAATATCAAGAGTGTACCAAGCGCATGGTTTTGCCATCATCCTGACCTCCAAAACCACGACTCGATGGAATCTCTTTATCACAATCAAACTGATTTTGTTTCTGATTTTTAGCAGAGTTTTTGGTTCAGATAACATTTCTGTTTCTCGCCTCAATGTCGCCTTGCTTTACACTGGTGACAAACACATCCATCAGCGCGTCTCCTCTGATATGAATATATCTCAATGAGTGTAAATGAGCGTACTGAGATGCCGTTTAATTAAGATGGGATTGGGAACCACGACCTTATGTACACTAGTCTTTACTACAGCTTGGCTTTTGGGCTTCGTATTGAGCCGAGAGGATTTATTTTACGATCTGAGAAATTTGTAGAATATCGAAAAAATATTTGCCTGATATTAAAATAAACGTTATGTTTAAAACAACGGTAAACAATACCGATTCAAACCGCGTTATTCAAACATAATTACAATCTCACTCCCATTTAAACAAAGCAGTGATATTATCATTGATAATGTGTTAACGGGAATATTATTGGTTGTTTATTCCAATCTTCTGTAATTAAAAAAATTGGCTGACACATTTCCGTCGTCGTTGTTTGTTATGTCTTGGTATGCTTGATTTGACTGATTTCATTTCATAAAGAATTCGAACGTTTGATCAAAATCGCAAAGAGCACTTGATCAATTTGGTGATTATTAAACAATGGAACGTTTTGTAGGCGTCCAACTAGGATATAAATTTCATCCGTTTAGAGGGTCAATAATGATACTGTTAATGAAGCTTGGGTGGTGTTTTGAGTGTAAAGTTTTTTATGACGGCTTCATCAATGTCAACCTTCACACTTCATCGATCATCATTGAAACAATGGACGCCATATGAATCATTAATGAATGACTATAAATAAGATTGGCGTAAAGCGGAACACTTGATCAAATGGGTTGGACTTCCAGCTGAGCAACTACGAAATTTGAAACTATTTTCTAACATCTCAAAAGTTTTGTCTACACGATCTGACTGACGTCCTTAGAATTCAACACTAAAACCTCGGCTGAATCATCTGTGAAAATGAGTAACTACTCATTGAATGCAACTAACGCAGGACAATGCTTTATACCATTGGAACACAGCGTGGTTATGATCGTATTAAACGTCATCTCGAGCATCTTCGGCAGTGTTGGCAACTCTCTGGTCTGCGCCACGATCTACACAACGACTGGACTTCAGACTGTGTCGAATTATTTTCTAGTGAGTCTTGCTGTTGCTGACCTGCTAGTAACCGTGGTTGCACAACCTCTACTCGTGGCGTTCCTTGGTGCAGGCCTCGGTGGTTCGTGTCTGAATATCGTAGAGTTGCTGTTTAGGCTTGCAGCCAACGTTTCGTGTTCTGCGTCGGTGCTTCATCTATGTTTCATCAGTGTTGATCGATGTTTGATGGTCACGAGACCACATACATTTGCTAGGATTATGACCAAGACGCGCTCACGGGTCATGCTACTCGTCTCATGGATCCTTCCTATCGTCTATGGTGTGCTACGACTTACAGTCAGCAAGAGAGCCACCTCACTTTTTACCGTCGTCGTCATGGCTATATGTTTCATTGTCATCGTGGGCAGCTATTCTTTAATCATTTACCAAGTCAGAAAACAGCGCAAGTTAATGCAGTCACGCTCTCACCATTACTCCACCAACAAGAAAAAGCGTGACGAGATAGAACGCCGCGTTGCCATGACAATAGGTATCGTCATCATCGTGTTCGTCATCTGCTGGGTGCCAATCATCTTCTTGAGGTCAAGAAGCGCCAGCAATAACTCTGGTACAGCGTACAACTGGGCAAGGACCCTCGCTCTTTGCAACTCCGCAATGAATCCGTGGATCTACTGTTATCGTATCTCCGAGTTCCGTGCGGCGTACAAACGTCTCTTTATCCTCTGCCAGTGGGGAAAGGTCAAGGGAAGCGGTATCGCAGATGGAGAAACTACTCTGACAAACGACTCCTCGACCCATAATGCAATGCGCTACCACATAGATGGACATTTATTACACGAGGACAAGTCCGGATCATCTCATGACGAAATAGTTGGCAAGGCAACCGATGATGGACAGATGACTGACGACAACCGAAACGTGAATAGTAACTAGCCACGTGACAAGAACTTGGTATCTCATTGGTTAGTGACTTAATTTTAAAACCCCTAATACATTGGTAGGGGTCTAGAACAAGAATTTATGTCACTGATTCGCAAACGAACATAACCAGGGTTTTGTGTTCGGCTGCACGCGGCTATCATTTGACAAGATTCTCATTAATAGTTTTACCTATTTTTATCTCTTGTATACACTCAATATCATGAACGTTGTCCACGTAAAGTAGAGATTAACACTACAACAAGTGACACATGATTCTTTGTTTATTTGTTTTCAATGATGTCACGTGATATTTCTTGTAGTGTTAATGTCTTGTTGGTGGACAATGTAAATGACATTGACTGTATACACAGCTATTTCAAAATACGTTGAATACTGAATAGTGCATTGCAAGACCAAAGGGAATTGTGGGTCTCATTGTCTCGTAATAAATAATACATATACAGCGATATTTACTCCCCATAACAAGCTCGTATATTGTTTTGAATGGAATGCACTAAGAATAAAATAACTAATTATTGTCTATTTTACTTTAAACAATAATGCATGACCCAAAATGCATTTCGGTCTTGCAATTCACTATTCATTATGCAGTATTCAGTGTTCTATGCTTTTTGAAATAGCTGTACAGTATATAGTACTGTAGATATATCGGTCTTTGCTTGCATGTACTGAATGCTGAATTCATTCATCGTGCTGCATTGCTGATTGCTTTATTATAAACTATAACTACCTATCTATCGTGTAATAAATGTACGTATGTAAAATCACTGCAAATTTAGCTCAAAATAGTGTCATTTTTCGCTTGAAAAGTAAAAAAAAAATATGCGCGCTATATATATTACTGGCCTGAATGATCGGCGGTTTGGTGTTCGTCTTGGTTAAGTTCGTCAAGAAAGTTGACAGTATATTTACCGTTCTTTTTGTTATCGTTATATAGAAATTGTCAGTTATATTCAATAGTCCCCTTGCAGTTCCCTGCGCCATCTTGAAAGGTAGCCGGGCCTTTACATCAAAGCGAGACGAACGTTGAGCTTGCAATGATAGGACAATTATTCACGTGTCTCTATCATTGCAAGCTCAACGTTCGTCTCGCTTCGATGCAAAGGCCCGGCTACCTTTCAAAATGGCGCAGGGAACTGTGAAGGGTACTATTGTCGGCATCAGTTATGCAAACAGTTGGTAGATTAATTAATTAAGTAGAACTTACGATTATATTTGGGAATCATATTTAAGAATTCATATAATTAGAAATGAGGTATTTATGTGTGTAAAATTGGAATAATATATGACCTGTTTAAAAAAAAAGTTGGCACTTACAGTGCGAATCGAAAAACCGTGGGCACCCATAAATATTTTAGAAATCGATTATTGTTCGTTGAACAACTCAAAAACAACTCTAACTACAAAACGTTTATCATACTACACATCAATCAAACTTCTTGCGGTGATATAGTAGTTTCTGAGTTGTTCAACGAAAAATAAACGATTTCTAAAATATTTCTAGGTGCCCACGGTTTTGTGATTCGCACTGTAAATTGTGAATTGTGAATACTGAATAGTGCATTCAAAGCCTGAAATGCAGTGTACATCTTACGTAATAACTTTTAGAGTTATAATTTGCTTTGGCTATTTTGGTGCATACTCAACAAACTATTATACCAGCTCCATATAGGTGAGAGTAGTGTTTACAAGTGTTGGTATTGTAATGCTAATTTGCCAACCATTTTCGCAATAGATTTTTTTTATGGTTAGCATTTTTGGTTTACAAGAGTAATAATGCATTTCAGTTTTGGAATGCACTAGCTATTCAAAATTCAGTATGCCCTTATATTAACCACGTGGGGATATTAGTATACACATTTTACCATTGCTCACAGGGTTGAAAGAAACTATATATAAACTTATTCGACTCAGCCGCGGGTGGTTTACAATCATTATTCTCGTCTAGAACATGGAGGTTATTGTTGGGACATAATGGGCATACATCTAAACACGAATAATCGATATACTTACTTACGTCAAGAACATGGAGTTATTGTTGAGACATTTACTGAACTCAGTTCAAGTAAACACGATAATTCCTGTTTAGAATTGTATACCCATAATCACTTGGAGCATTTGCTGTGGACAACCGTTTTGAATTAGGTGTACACCTACTTGCAAGAACGTTGTCATACGAAAAAAGAACATTTGTATTTAGTGGGTTAGAAATAAATTAAAAGTACAAAAGATGATCACTGAAGCTGAACTCTTTCTTTTGTACTTGTAATTTATTCCTAACACACTAAATACAAATGTTCTTTTTTCGTATGTCAACTTTCTTACAAGTAGGTGTATATGATGGGTTAAATTAGAAGGTTATTGTGAATGAGTTACTGTTTTAAAATAATATTACTTTGGTTATTAAAAAACAACAGTATATATATCGTTTTGTTGACTGACTAAACATGATTATTCAGAGATTGATCGGTCGATCCATTCATCAATCTATCCATCTAGCCAGCCATCCATCCATTTATCTATCATTTCGATAGGTAATAAATAATTAGTAATATAATGAAATTTGTAACACCGTACAAAATGTTGACTTTACTGACGTTTCGAGCTTATGGTCCTTTTGCCCCGACGAATGGCTAAAACTCGAAACGTCAGTAGAGTTAAGTTTTTTTACGGTGTTACAAATTTCATTATATTACCTATCGTTTATATCAAACACTAGTAATCAAACACCGACGCAGCTCGCTAGTTTTGAGTAGCTTCATCAAAATTTATCATAATTATCTTATATTTTAGTAATTTATTAATTTATTTTTATGTCAATATTACTATTACTTCTATTCAATCAAACCTCGCGAAATTTCCAAGAGTTGTGTGACGCGTGACACACAAATCCATAAATAGCAGCTGATATCAAGTTAATTATTCATAGCGTAGGAAGCTATGGCAAGTAAAGACGGCTACGAATCCATACCAGGCAAAGGAGGCAAAATGGCGGCACCGGTCAAAGTAATTTCAAATCAACCTCAAAAGTTATCCGGCGAAGAAGAATATGTTCTGAACCTCGATCCCACAGAAATAGCGGGTAAGATAGATGTTTATAACAATGTAAAGAGCGCTCACAAATACGATGCAATACTAATACTAGCACGAATAGTTTATCGATCAAACTGTGTTTGTTTTGAGGTCAGAATCAAAGTGGATCGTCAGCAAAAAGTAGAACTAACGCGAAATGAAACGGACTTGCGTTTAGTTAATGAAAGAGAACTTCAAAAAAGGTTGTTTTCCATGTGTTTTGAGTTCGTATCAGCTGAATAATAAGGTTTTGTGAGCCACTAGAGCGTGTAGGGTGCTGCATACAGGGCGTTGGTTTCTATCTGATGTTGTGGTCTACTCATCTTACATTCAAACATAATGAATCATCATAAAACAAGTACGAGAAGACATGATCGGAGGTCGTTTCGAAGTCTTGATCGTACTGAAATCAATTCAAAGTCTTGATCAACAATCGATCAACATCTAAAAAACTCTCGCCAATCACAGCTAGAAACTTTGGAGTATGTTTTCATGGATGTTTACAATTATTATTGTCGATGAATTGAATTACTAGTGGTTTGAACATTTCTCCTATACACTGCAAAACAAGAAAATTACACATTTTCGACAATTAATTTACATTTTAATAATTGATACACAAGTGAAATGTTTCAGAAGTTTCAACATTCAGGATATGTAATTGATACTATCTGTAATGGTCTTATGCGTTTTGACGTGCGTTCTTTCTAGTAAAGTCTAGCAAGCTCTCAAAGTTTTAGAAATTATCATAAAATAATAACAGCCCTTAAAAACTTATTTCATGGTTATAATTGCCTTTAAAGTATTTTCTTTGTTGGTTGATAATGAAATATTTCTAGGATAAGTTGGTTTCTTAGTAACAAATAGTATAATCCAGAATCATGTATACAGGTTACACAGTTGAGTCTCTGTGAATGACATTTCCTTGTAAGCGGCCACTCTTTCAATTTCCTTGTTTGTTTCCAACATAAACTCTGTAATAAATATCCCTCGTAAGCGACCATCTGCCTTTAAGCGACCACTATTTCAATTTCCTGTTTTGTTTCTTATATAACCTCTTGTGTCGTAGAAAACGAATCTACTGCAGAACACCATCCCATTTTTGAATGGCAATGTAGAAGCCATTTGCCACCCCATTTCCATTTCAACATTGTCATTGAAATCGTTTATCCCCCTATGTTCAACATCTTTCAATTGGAACAAAGTTCCATTCTACAGCACTCAACAAAATCGAAACAATATTGAAGCAAATGTTGAAGCTGTTTGCCCGGGCCTTCAGTGACCACTCTCATAAGCATCGACAACCACCTTAAGGGCTCAAGTTTTGGACTTTTTCTTTTTGTTGATGATAGGTTATTCAATGACAGAAAGGAATTATTGATCTTGGAATGACCTATTACCTATTGCCTATGATAAACATTTTTGAAATAGGTATATATACGGATAGGATTCTCTAACATCTACTCATATAGTTTGTTTGTTGTGTTTCCAGCATGGTCGGTTCATGAAGTCTGTCAGAATTTCCTGTCCAGGATTGGTATGGACTACTTGGCAGAACAGTTCCAGGCCAACAAGATCACTGGAAAATGTCTGATCTTGGTACAGGAGGTAGGAAAACTAAAAGCCTGTGCAATGCCTTCCTCTTTTGTGGTCTCCCTGTGGAAGAGAGCTGTTTTGTAGGCTATATGTGGACGTGCAGTAATGTATTTTGGTACAGTTTTGCCAACCAGCCATTGTTATTAGAACAAAGATAATTAAAAAATTTATTGTTAAAATGGTTGACAAATTAGCAGCACAAACCAACACTATGCTCACCTGTAGGACTGATTTATCTTGTGAAAAGACCCCCCGCCAATAATTTTGATTTTGGCTTCGTACTTTCAAGATATTTGCAAGTTTTCAATGAAAATCGCTGTGGATGTTGATATCACTCTCCTTAATTTTTTAGTGCTGATTTTTAGAAGGTCATGTAGTATATGATGTCATAATAGAAAGAAAATACTCATTTGCCTGTGCCTTTAGCAACATGCAGCAAAACCTTCACCAACCTTTTTTGAAAAAGCTGTATATATACTATCTGTTAATTCTTTGTTTAATGTGTGGCTTGTGTGTTTGTAGCATCATCTAGTAGAGATGGGTATCCACTGCCTCGGCGACCGACTCATGCTCATGGACTTCATCACTCTATTGAAAAGGAAGAAGAAGGAAGCAGAGGCTAGTAGTGCGCAGTGGTCAGGACAGACACCCGCCCCTGGCTGTGCTTACAAGGAGGACTGTGGGGAGTGCTGTGTGGCGTATCTTTGTCCATGTTGTCTGGCCAAGACATTCTGGCGAGTTACTGGTCAAGGAATATTCTACAAGAAAGAGCCACCATGTGGATTGTTCTTCGGCTCAGGTAAATAATGTTTCCATGGTGATAAATTAAAAAGTAATATAATCATGTTATACAGGTTCCAGGGAGAAGGGGAAGGGAGTGTGTGACTTGGGTGACTATATACTTAAGGTTACTGTGAACCTTTAAGCCAAAAATTTGATTGATTTTTTTTTATTTAAAGATTATAACATTTATAAGATAAACTTTTGATTATTGAAACAAAAAAATCATAATGTTACATACTTCCAGAGATATTAAAATAAATTCGTTTTTATGGAAAACAAATTTACTTGAAAAGTGACATTATAATCGAGATAGGATAATCATCGAGTTAGAGGTTGAGTTGAGTTTGAGTTGAGTTTGAGTTAAGTAAAATATGAAATATCAACTTTAAATATCAATGTAATTTTAATATATACAATAAAACTGTAAAAAAAAAAGACCTATACACTTACATATTCAAAAACGAATAGAAAACTGCATTATTTCACGTAGTCAAATTATAAAAACTTTACCTTATATGCTAGCAAATGTAGACAGTTTCTTTCAATGTCACTTCTAGTTAGATTTATTTTTAGCACATTTTCACTTAAAACTTGTAAGTTTGACTCTAAATTAATGTAAATAACTGTAAAAAAAAATACAGACTGGCCAGTAGTCTGGCCGCCATGTTTTTTTCAACACAGGGATCCCATTCATTTTCCGTGTGTTACAACACAGGAAGCCCATTTTTTTGGAAAAACGAAAACGAAAAATTAAAGATTTTTTTTTTTTTTGTCCTGAAAAGCGGGGATTGTTTTAATTCTACATTAAGATAAATAAGAAATTTCCAATACATTTTTGATGCGGCCAGGAGAGTCAACCTCAACAAAATATATAAAATATATATATTAAAAATCTATAAAAATATATTGTCAGAACTTACACCATAAACTTAAACTTACACCATCTTCAAATGTATGGAAGTTGTGTTGCATGTCACTATCTTCCTTGCGATAGACTCATCAGCGATAGACTCATAAGTAGCATTTCATGTATAGTTGAAATAAAACGGCTTTCCCTTATATCCACGCAAATTTTGTTAGTTTCTTGTATATTTAATTAAATCCGTTTTCAGCACAATTTTACACAATACTTGCTGGGTTGACTCCAAATAAATTTCCTATTTATCGTAATGTAGAATTTCGGAACATTAAAACAATCCCCGCTTTTCAGGACAAAAAACAAAAAACTTCAATTTTTCGTTTTCGTTTTTCCAAAAAATGGGCTTCCTGTGTTGTAACACACGGAAAATGAATGGGATCCCTGTGTTGAAAAAAACATGGCGGCCAGACTATCGGCCAGTCTGTATTTTTTTATAGTTATTACTCGGGCTACCTGTGGTAGCTCGAGTCTAAAAATGCAAACGGTTCTTCGTCGTCGTCGTCGTCGTATTCTTTGTCGTGGTCCTCAAATTGGAGGGTCAGGTCCCAGGCGTTCCTAGTAGTGCATGACAGCGCATGGGCAACGATCGCTGACCGAAGGTTAATACGAACGAATAAATATCGATTGAAATGAAAACTTGTTTTTAGTTTTGATGTGATTGACGAGACTGACGATGATTATGACGAATTAATTGTTCGATCGAATAACGACTCTCGTTTACTCGTTTAACTCTGATCCCGCAGAAAGTAATGGCTATATGTTTTGGACTGATGATCGACAAGACATTACCTCAAATTGTTAGTTGCTGTACTACAGGGTTGACTCCCGAAATATAGCTTGCTATTTTCTTTTTTATAAAGACGAGGATATCTTGGCCGGAATGATCCGCCGTTAGCGAAGTCCTTTCTAGCACAAAACAGAAGATGTGCCACGCCAGCAGAATTGCATTCGCTTCGGTATATTATCAAGCACTTTCAAACAGAAATCTTGAGTTTATATTGATTAATGTGCTATTTTTGTTCTTCATAATGTCAGAGAACGTGACTTCCTTCACGAAGCCTACAAAGCGAACACGTCAACACGACATAAAAACATTCAGATCGGCCTGTCTGAAAACCACTCTCAACAGCCCAAATCGCCTCAAAAATTACACAAATTGCTTAAATAACTATCTATCTTTCTTGTTCTGACGTTCAATTTTCAAGAACAACTTCAAGTTTTCGAAGCATTCAAGTTTTCGATATCGCATACTCAAATCTTCGTAGCGGCGCTTTGGGGGGAGGGGACGGGATGAAATGTCAACACTTTGTAACACAGGCATCCCGGTACATAGAAATATATGTCGAGCAGATTCATACAGCCCAAAATCCATCTTTATTTTCGTGACGTTTATTTCTCAAAAGGTTAATCTTGATAATAATGTTTCTGAGATTTAGTTTTCATTTTCTCAATAAAAACATTATGAAATTTGGGATAAGGACATTTCTCATTAAAATAACCTAAAATTAGTCATAAATGATTTACGTGCATATGTTTATTTTTGTGCACATTTTAAACATTTTGTAAACATTAATCAACCAATTTAGTTCCTCCTCACCCTCGGGACTTTCCAAAGTAGCCGGGTTGGCCGCAGAAAAGAGGATAGAATAGGTATATAGGAATAGATTTGGAGCTTTTTATTCTGACCGCCTAATAGAGGGTGACCACTTATAATGGGTGACCGCTTAATAGAGGTACCACTGTATATGTATTGTGTATGATCTATGTATGATACATTATGAATAGCTGTTATTACAGTTATATGCAAATGATTTCAAACAATGGATTCAAATCGAGGCTTTCGGGCAAACCTATTGTTTTCGCCCGAAAGCCTCAACTTCAACCCATTGTTCAAAATCATTTGCATATAACTGTAATAACAGCTATTTCAATCCCTCAGAATCCCTTCTGTTCAGTAGCCCGAGTAATCGCTCACAGAGCGTCTAGTTTACATTTATTTAGAGTCAAACTTACTAGTATTAAGTGAAATTGTACTAAGAATTAATCTAACTAGAAGTGACATTGAAAGAAACTGTCTACATTTGCTAGGATATAAGGTAAAGTTGTTATAATTTGACTACGTGAAATAATGCAGTTTTTTATTCGTTTTTGAATATGTAAGTTTATAGGTATTTTTTTTACAGTTTTATTGCATATATTAAAATTATATTGAAATTTAAAGTTGGTATTTCATATTTTAGTTAACTCAAACTTAACTCAAAGCTAACTCAATGTTAACTCAAACTCAACTCAAACTCAACTGAACCTCTAACTCGATGATTAGCCAATCCCATTATAATCCTATAATCCTATTATTGCTTGGTTCGTTTATGAGATATCATTTTGCGTTACTTTTCTAACTTTCTTCATAATTTTAGATGTTTCTTGATTTACTTACTTTACTATTTGATTTAATCTTATTTTTGTTCGCCATGTTTACCGCTTTGTGCTCTAAAAAGTATTTTATGAGCGTTTTTTATCTGATTTATAAAAACGTCCTGCAGAGTATTACCAAAACAAAACAGGAAACCACGATCTCTATTGGTTGATTTGTTGACCTCGCTGACAGATAGATGAAGTGGGTGTCAATGTTTACAAAATTTTCAAAGCCCAATTTCTAGCTTTTAATTTTGCGCATACTAGTCAACTTTAAAAGGATAACCTGCAAAAAATTACGGTCCAAAAATCTTCGAAATTAGCGCAAACACTACTCAACTCATCAAAATTAAAACCGTGTGAGCTTTTATCGATTGATACGTGTTTTTTTATTTATGAAGTCGAATATTAACTAAACATTGAATATTTACGTTTCGTTACTTAGCTCTAAATAACTTTTAAACTAAGTAAAATATTGAGAAACGCTCACACGGTCTCAGAGATCAATATATGCTGACAAACATTATGCATTAAAATTCAGCAAAAGACAGACAGTTTTTCCAGGTTATCCTTTTAAACAAAGACACCTGATTTCACTTAGAGTCTTTTTCACGCACTACAAATTAATTTTTTACAGAAAAAAACTGCATAGACGTATTCTTTGTTTATTAAGCTTTAAAGTTATGTACAATGTCATAAAATACTATTTAACGCGACGCGAAAATAAATTTTTAGCGAAAGGTACCCGCGAAGGTTCACAGTAACCTTAACAATTATTCGCCAAATGTGAGGTGAATATATTGAGAGGAAATAACTGAGACAAAACCGAGGTGATTACTCTGAGCACACAAACAAGCAAGCAACTTTTACATAATGAAACTAATAACTGTTATAAACTTTGAAGTTTTGTTACTTCACACACATATTAAAAGTATTAGACATGTATATAAATCCATCGATTGTGATGATTTCATTTGATTTGAAGTCAAAATAAAGTGGATAAGGACATGTGTGTGGATGTCGAGGGAGTTAATTCAAAACTATCAAGTTAATTATAGGCATATAAGTGAAAAACTATCGATTTTTAAAATTGACGTAAAATAATGATATTTGCTCTTCCATCTAAGTTACGACAGAATACATGGACTACCGCTTCCTCAAAGATCTTGAACTTAAACGAACAAACAAGTGCCTATGCTGCTGCACGTCCAATGAACTTGAGATCTACTCTGATGACCACGATGCGTCTGCCTCACACAAAGATGATGACGGCAAGCCTCCATCCTCCGCCTTCCATCCTCATGTTCTTCGTCACCCAGAGGCGCCGAGAGCTGAGGAGGTTATCAGACATGCTTGGAATAGAGCAAGGCTTGTGGCTGAGTAGATATCAATCAACATCAATATTCTCCCAAATGGTGCATATTTTGTTTAAAAACACATATAGGCTGATTTTTTTGCTAGAGTCGAATTACTAGTAAACATGTTGAGCCATAATGTGAGGAGAATTTGGAATTTCATCACTTAATAGATAATGATCAATTTCATAAATTGAAGTTAGTAATATTCTTCATTTTATATTTGCACATAATGTAAGAACGTTTTTGTATAACCCTCTTTTAACATGCAAATGAGAATATGTTTAAAATAATTCACATGCTTATGCTTATGAGTTGTGCATGTAGCTAAGTGCTTTAGTGAGTTGCGCTCTCAGCTTAAAATAATCAAAATAAAGCAATGAAAACATCAAGGAAAAAAAATGAATGCAAATAGCTGCATGCACGCACTCATTAGCATGTTATTTCACACCTATGTTCATTTGCATGTTAAAAGTAGGCTATAAGAACACACTCTAACGATTATGATACTTTATACATAATTGTGCTTGTAGAAAAATAAACTGAATCCACCAAAAACTTTGATTGTATTTTAAGTAATAAGAAAATGAAAGAAAATCAAATATGGGGAAAATAAAGGAAAATATGATGATGATGATGATGATGAAGATGATGGTGATGATGAAGATCCATGGCAATGATGATAATAAATATGCAAAACTTGAAATTGAGTTCCTAATAAAAATCACAATAATAATTTTTTACCCTGTTTTCAAGTGTAAAGTTGTGTATAAATAACCGTGAAATAAACAGAAGTATCATAAATAATAGTAGTTTTGCGGTGTTCCTGTGTTTTAAATATGTGAGAAGAACTGGCACTAGCAGAAACTGATATTAAGTCAGTAGGCGGTCTTTGTTTATCTACTGAAGCTTAAATTCGACAAATATTCTGCAATGAGCTCTGTAACTGATAAACTAATTAACACAGAAGAACACCCCTGCTATTACTCTACAAATAACGACCAAGTACGTAGCAATTTTCACAAATTTCGGAGCAAAAGAGATAGCAATATGGCGGACCTTCCTCCAGAATCACCAACAGCTACTTTCGAGCAAGAGTTTCCTCTTGTACTACCCAGCACAAGGAACAGATTAGTTGACAAGAAAGGAAGGTTGAGAGTCAAAGGAATGCGTATTCCTGAAAAGACTAAGCTTTATATAGCAGATTTGTTTACAACAGCAATCGATCTCAGATGGAAATGGGTTGGCGCGATTTTCTGTTTTTCGTACATTTTTTCGTGGTTCTTCTTTGGGATGCTATGGTGGTTCATGGTGCTAACCAGAGGAGAAGGAGTCTGCGTTTCACAGGTTTGTTGCTTAAAGAATTACATAAGTAATACAAGTTAAACATTGAATCCATTCACTATTTTGGAATTCAGCATTTCCCAAAAATTAATAGTTCCAAATTGGAATTGTTTGAAACTTTTACAGGTAAGTTGACTTTCGAATTCCCTGACTTAATAGAAAATGAAGTTGAGAATAATACTCTTTCATTTTAAAAGCATTACATATTAATCGACTTTTGAGACGTAATACATTGAATTGATTAATAATTAATTATATGAAATGCTTTTAGTGATAAGCAGGAACCCAATCATTCAAATTAATAGATACAAAAGAAAGCATGCATTTGTGGTTCAAATTTTAAGCTAGACCAGAATCTATATGATGGATTAAGTGCATTTTTATTACAAAAACAAAGATGTGCAAAGAGAGATTAGTATTTTAATATAAAATGTTTTGATTTCATGTCCAGAGAGGAAAACCCCATGTCGATATGATTTTCACATGGAAAGCCTTTTTTTGTGATATAAATAATGGTAACTTATGCATTATATAAAAGAAAGTGTTACTTACATAGTTTTGAGCCTAAATCCTTCATCAGCTTAAAATAAATATGTTTTATACATCAATCCTTCTTCAGAATAAAGTTGAGTGTTATAGACGTTTGGATTGTTAATCCTTCCTTAGAGTTAAAGAGAGTGTTACTTACTGGGGCCAGTTGTACCAAGCCTGAATGGCGCTATCTACCGGTTAAATCCTTATCCAACGGATAAAATCTATAAAAAACCTATGCAGTGGATAACTTTTATCTGCAGATAACTTTACCATGCACCCTTTGTACCGTCCCCCGATGTTAAAGGATGTTACTCCTTTGTCAAAGTATAAGAGTCAAGTGATACTTACTGATGTTTCCTACATGTATGCTAATCTCTTGTAAGAGTATTGGAGAAGTTTTTGATGTTTACCTGTTGCCGGAGTAAAAGAGACTGTTACCTACTTTTAATATGTGATTATTGTCAACTCCTTTGTCAGAGCGATGGATAGTGACATTTCAGAAGTCAATTCTTTGTCCGTGTTATTGTAATGTTTGTCATTTCAAATGTTGAGATTGTGGTCTGTGTTGCCAAAGGGATATCAATTTTAAAGTACTTTTAAGTTCTATATTATCTGTGGCCAAATTATCTGATCTATTTGAATTGGCTGGGATTGTGTTTCATTGCCCTGAAAGCAGGTGTGAACACCATCTTAAAGTGCATATGACATGAAATTTTTTGTGATCGTTTCTAGAAGAAGGATAGGTGCTGAACACAATTCCGATATCAATATCACGATTAAAAGAACCACAAACCATTTTATATGGTGGTATAGGGTTTGCGTTGGAAACAGTATGACGTCACAAGGCCTAGTCACATGTTCATTTGTCAAGGTATATAGCACAATTTCAAAACGAAATTAGCGCTTACAAATATGTTTTCATTAATCATGCTATATGCTTTGAAAAATGCCTTCAGTGCGCGACCAAATGAACATGTGACTAGGCCTTGTGACGTCATATTGTTTGCAACGCTAACCCTATACCACCATATAAAATGGTTCTTGGTTCTTTTAATCGTGATTTCGATATCGGAATTGTCTTTAGCACCTATCCTTCTTCTAGAAACGGCCACAAAAAATTTCATGTCATATGCACTTTAAAAAAGGTTATCATCACCAAAGGCAAAATGACATAAGCGATAAATCATTCATACAATAGTCCTTTTCACAGTTCCGTTCAGTGACCAGGAATAATAGTTTCAAGTCAAGGTTCAAATTGATGCGCATAGTAAAACTATAATTTATCATGCGCAGCAACGCGAACCTCGACTTGGAACTATTAATCGAGGCCTTTAAAATGGTTTTGTGAACTACAAACAACACGGAATATCTCAACACTAACCTCCATGTTCTTGACAAAAATAAGCAGCAGACACAGGACCCCTTTTTACAGGACCCGTTTGACAGCAGTGCTTCTTTACATCAACAGGTCATTAGATATTCCTATTATTATTATTATTACACATTATTCCAGCTATTCTTGAAATGACCTATTTCATATCATCTATGACAACCTCTTTTGAAATACGTGTATTTTTTGTCTATTTTCAGGTAAATGACTGGACAACAGCATTCTTGTTTTCTGTTGAAACCCAGCAAACAATAGGCTATGGTTCCCGCGCCATAACCACGCAATGTTTCGAAGGAATTATAGTACTACAAGCACAATCTGTTTTAGGAGATTTTCTAGATGCTTTTCTTCTGGGACTCACATTTGCTAAGATGTCTCGGCCAAGAGATCGAGCAAAAACTGTCAAATTCTCGTCGTCTGCAACTATAGCGCTTCGAGACAACAAAATGTGTTTAATGTTTAGAGTTGGGGACATCCGAAAAAGTCAAATCGTGGAGGCTCATATACGAGCTCAGCTTTTTCGAAAACTAAAGACAACAGAGGGTACAGAGCTCCCTTTCTATCAACAAGATCTTCGTCTTTGTTACGACTGGAGATACTGCGACTATGACGATAACAGATACCAAGTGTTTCTCATGCTACCATTAGTAATTTATCACATTATTGACGAAAACAGTCCATTCTATCACATCACGCCAGAAAAACTGAAACAAGAGGAGTTTGAGATTGTCATTGTGCTTGATGGAATGGTTGAAGCTACAGGGTTGAATACACAGCCAAAATCGTCATACCTAAATGACGAGATCTTATGGGGCTATGATTTTGAAAATGTCTTAGAGAAAGAGCAGCACAGCAAAGGTTTTTACTGGATTGACTTCTCAAAGCTTGATAGTGTAAAGGAAGTAGCGACACCAAAATGTTCGCCAAAGGAATATTACAAACAGTTAACTTTGAGGTCCAGCAGCAGCGTCAACTCCGAAATGTATGACGTTCTCCCAGGACAATACATTTAAGTAAATTCATTTCAGAAGTAAGTTGTTGAGTTTTTGGAAGGTAAAATTCAATGCATTCCATCAATCAAGAATCAGCCTATTAAGCTAACATGTTGCTTTGTGCTTACACCCAATTCAAATCTTTCAGGGAATAAGATTCTTTGTCTTATAAATTTTTTTGACACAAACTCTTAATCCTAGAGGTTTTGAATTAGGTGATAAAATAAAAGCAATAAACAGAATTTTTCAAACACGGTAAGTAGTTCACATATGGAAATCAACAATTCTGGCTTGCAGCTCACTATTAATTAAGTGCAAAGAGTAGTTTTATTAAGAGATTTATTGGAGATTGAGATTTATTACCTCAAGTTGCAAGAGAAATTATTTCATAGTATATTTATATGATTGTATATGTCATTCTGCTTTGTAAAATTGAATTTAGGTAGCTTCATTTTAATAATTATAACTGTTATTGGTTCTAATAAAGAATTGCCACAATTTCAGAGACTCTATATTATTGTCATATACCTAATACATTAAAAAATACTGCATTGAACCAATGTTTTCAAATCAAAATATGGTGACCTGTTGTTCACGACTGATTAGTCTTGTGTTCATATTGAAACACAATGGAATTTTCACATGTATGTTAGCCATCCTCGGGAACCCAGGGGTAATCTTCTGTCGCTCGGACATAGTCTGTCGGAGCTTGTTCCGGAAGATTCAGCTCTTTCCTGATTAGTCGACTCGCTGATGTCGACCAATGAAAATCAAGATAACCATTCAAACTATTATTTAACGACTTCCTTTGAATGGTTACCTTGATTTTCATTTCACTTTCCTGATAATCTCGATTCGGAGTAAATTTAAATGTGTTTTCTATTGTTTAGCGCTAGTATTTTCCTGTTCTTGGCTTGGAATTTGTGGATATTTTTCAACAAATCAAGGTTTAGCCTGTGCAAATTTGCCTTTAGTCAAATATAGCAGCAGTATTAGATAACATGAAACTGGAGAATTTGCCTTTTAGTCCTAATAATAATATAGTACTCTTTTGTACCTCAATCTAAAAACTATTCTTTTTGTTCTTTCTTGTTGTTTACTGTTGGGAGTTTCCAGCCCTGGTGTTTCATAAACTGTTTAAGATCTCTGAGTGAGATTGGAGGGAAGTATGTTCCCACTTTAGTCCTTGTCCACCAATGACCTTTAGCAGCCTTGACACTGTTGATGTTGGTGAACTTGTACAGGTAGTGCTCACCACGGATATACCTGGCATTAATGGATGGGAGAATGAATAAATGGTTAAACAGATTGGATAGATGAATACAATACAATACAATAACTTTATTTAACGAGGGATACATAATAACCATTAACAGTTTTCTAACTTACGGCCCTCAAATTAAGACGAATGAATGGATAGATAAATGAATGAATGGATAGATGAATGAATTGATGGATGAATGAATGGACGATCGGATGGATGAAAAATTGAATCACTGGATTGACGAATGAATAGATAAATGGATGAATGCACTTTTAAAAGTCACACTCTGATAACATTGACTTACAAGATAGATCACTTTAATAAACTTGAACTGAAACTATTGTGAATTTTAGAAGTAGTTATATCATATTTTTATAGTTTTATAAATCATATTTGTTTTAGAATCTTTACTTATAATTTAATTTTTCCTCAGTTGTAAATAGTTAATTATCTTCTTTGTAAAGCGCCTTGAGCATAGGATAAGTGCGCTATAGAAATAAAGTTTATTATTATTATTAGTATAGTGAGCCAAAGACTCATGAATACATTCAAGACATAACATATATTATTATTTTGCCACTGATTTTGTCAGTCATAATTACCTTGGTGCTGTGTTATTGTAGAAGGGGTTGTGTGCAATGAGTGAAGTAGCTTGTTTGTCATTGGCTAATAGCTTTGCTGATAGATGCAACAGCCAGGGATTGTGCTGGTAATTCTGAAAGAATGATAATAGTATATTCTACAGTTTAGTCAAATGAATGTAAAAAAAGTTGATGATTATTAAATCAAAGTCATTATTGATATGATGATGATCATCAATACAATCATAAATCACAATCATCATCATCATCACACCATTATTATCACATAACTTTTATGATCATCAACATCATCGTTATAACCACCAATGTCATCATCATGATTACCATTATCAAGATCTGAGTCATCATCACACCACCATCATAATCATAATCATGCCATCACCATCACCATAATCATCACCATCATCTTCCTCATCATCACTATCATCAAGATCATCATCTTGTGTGTGATGGTGCTTGTTTGTGTATATATAGTTAATTATAAATAAGCCTATTTCATTGAAACTTTAATTATTGTAGATCTCGTGTGTCACATTTATTGTGGCACTCTTTAATTGTAAATTGTGTGTGTGTGTCTTCTCGTGTGTCACATTTATTGTGGCACTCTTTAATTGTAAATTTTGTGTGTTTTTTTTTCTTTGTTGTTAGTTATTAATAAAAAAAGAAAAGAAAAAAAAAAGATCACCATCATCCTAACATCATCACCATCATCATCATCACCATCATCATCATCACCATCATCATCATCATCATGATCACTATCATCAAGATCATCATCACCATCATCCTAACGTCATCACCATAAATTATCATCATCAACATCTTAACTAAGATCATTAACATCATCATCCTCACCCTACCTGAAAAGCAGCAAACCACATCAACCAATCCAGTCTGTAATGGTACGGTGAGATCAAACATGGTCGTCGTTTTGTGTTGCCTGGTTTACATTTGAATTCATACTCCTGCCACACCCCACCCTCCTCATCAGGAACAATGGTAGAATTAGTTGTCCCTTGGAATATCACTTCTGTTCTTTTCTTGGTAACACTAAGATGGGTGAATAAAGAAATGAAAGTATGAATATAAATATATATATAAATCAATCAATTAGTCAATAAAATAAATGGATGAAAAAATGGATGAATGAATGGATGAATAAATAGATGAAAAAAAAATATATAAAAATACATCAATTAGCCAATAAAATAAATGGATGAATGAATGTATGAACAAAAAGATGAAAAAATAAATATATAAAAATCAATCAATTAGTCAATAAAATAAATGGATGAATGAATGGATGAAAAAATAGATGAAAAAATAAATATTTAAAAATCAATCAATTAGTCAATAAAATAAATGGATGAATGAATGGATGAAAAAATAGATGAAAAAATAAATATATAAAAATCAATCATTTAGCCAATAAAATAAATAAATGGATGGATGAATGAATGTATGTATAAATGAATGGATGGATGGACGGATAATAAATGAATGGATAAATAAGTGGATGAATGGATGGATGCATAAATGAAAGAATAAATGAATGGATGGATGACTGAATAAATGGATAAATAAATGGATGGATGAATGAATGGATAAAAGAATGGATAAATAAATGGATAAATAAATGGTTGGATAAATGAAAGGAGAAATTGATGGAGAAAAGAATGGATGAATCAATGGATGCTTTTAAATGAATGGATTGATGAATGAATGGATAAGTGAATGAATGGATAAATAAAATAATGAAGAATCAAAAGCCTGGATAGCTTTACCTTCCAAAAGCACCATAAGTGTTGACAATCCTGAATGAATCAAATGACGTGTTCATTGCTTGTCGTGATGACATCAGGTTTTGAATGACAGGTATGCTGAGATAGACAAGGATTATACCCAGCATTATCTCAAACACACGACGGACATGCAGACCTGCATTGAACACAAGACATCAGTCAAAAAGTTTTTACTCCAACAAAATGCTAAAGCTTGAAACATTATTAACTAAAGCTAAGCTTTTGTGACATTTCAAATTTCATTCTATTAACTATCGTTTATATCAAACACTGATCAATGCAGCCTATTCTAGTTTACTTGCTAGTTTCCAAAAATAGAAGTTAAGTTAAGTAATGTGAGGCCATATATATTAATAAGCATTTCTACTTAATGAAACTTAAAAATGTTCTGAGGAAACTACAATACTGGAGAAAAGCAAAAAATGCGAACGATTTTGCTCAATGTAAACTTGAACAAAGAGACAAAAGACATGCAGGGGAGGGGAGGGCAAGGAGTACATGACAACCTACCCCATGATGCCTTGGGAGCCTTTCCTATTCTATTCTCATGTTGTAACTTTAAGACTTCAGTTTTGGCTGATGATGAATCACTGAACAAGAATGACAGACTTGCATCGTCAAAGCACATTATGCTTGGTAGGATGGTCAACCAATTTAGAAAACTTAGATTACCACTAATGATGAGGATGACCTACAAAAATATAATATCTAATAAAATATAATATTAATATTATCAATATTAATATACATAAAGATGTAAAAATGAGACTAAGTAAGGAAATAATTTTATGACGTTTCGGAGCCATCACGCTCCATTATCAAATAATAATAATTACAAACTTAAAAATAATAAATAAATAAATAAATAGATAATAAATAATAATTCAAATTACAAACTTTCTGCATATTGTAATTATTATTATTTCATAATGGAGCTCCGAAATGTCATACAATTATTTCCTTACTTAGTCTCATTTTACAGCTTTATGTGTTTCAAAATCATTACTTATAATATTAATATAATATTTAATTAAAATATTTAAAAATAATAAGCACTACTTAACAAATACTGTACCTGGAACAATACTTGTATTATTCCTCCAGTTATCCTAAACGGCCGAGGAAGAAAGATCATGAATGGTACAACAAGCTCAACAAAATGATTGCTAAAAGTTTCAAACTTGTGGAAGATTTCAGGTGACTGATGCATGTAGTAGCTAATTGGGTTTGGGACTGGCTGAGTCTACAACAAACAAAAACACATATTATTTATTCATCATCATCATCATATTTTGCCCTTGGGCACGTTACCGGCCTTAGGGCGCTTCTGTCTGGATATGGTTGGAAATCTTGTCTCCAGTGGACAGTCGCTTAAAGTCTGATGTCTTCTTCATTGTTCGTCTAGTCCACATTGGTGTCTATACCCAGCAGGGATTCTATCCTAGTCTATATAGTCCTAGATGTTCTTATATCTAACGTCTTCATCATCATTCGTCTAGCCTGTTGGATGTCTATACCCAGCAGGGATTCTATCCTAGTCCATATTAGTCCTAGATGTTCTTATATCCAACGTCTTCATCATCATTCGTCTAGCCTGTAGGATGTCTATACCCAGCAGGGATTCTATCCTAGTCCATATAGTCCTAGATGTTTTTCTATCAAATGTCTTCATCATCATTCGTCTAGCCTGTTGGGTGTCTATACCCACCAGTGATTCTATCCTAGTCCATATTAGTCCTAGATGTTCTTATATCCAACGTCTTCATCATCATTCATCTAGCCTGTTGGGTGTCTATACCCAGCAGGGATTCTATCCTAGTCCATATTAGTCCTAGATGTTCTTATATCCAACGTCTTCATCATCATTTGTCTAGCCTGCTGGATGTCTATACCCAGCAGGGATTCTATCCTAGTCCATATAGTCCTAGATGTTCTTATATCTAACGTCTTCATCATCATTCGTCTAGCCTGTTGGGTGTCTATATCCAGCAGGGATTCTATCCTAGTCTATATAGTCCTAGATGTTCTTATATCTAACGTCTTCATCATCATTCGTCTAGCCTGTTGGGTGTCTATACCCAGCAGGGATTCTATCCTAGTCCATATAGTCCTAGATGTTCTTATATCCAGCGTCTTCATCATCATTCGTCTAGCCTGTTGGGTGTCTATACCCAGCAGGGATTCTATCCTAGTCCATATAGTCCTAGATGTTTTTCTATCTAACGTCTTCATCATCATTCGTCTAGCCTGTTGGATGTCTATACCCAGCAGGGATTCTATCCTAGTCCATATTAGTCCTAGATGTTCTTATATCCAACGTCTTCATCACCATTCGTCTAGCCTGTTGGGTGTCTATACCCAGCAGGGATTCTATCCTAGTCCATATTAGTCCTAGATGTTCTTATATCCAACGTCTTCATCATCATTCGTCTAGCCTGTTGGGTGTCTATACCCAGCAGGGATTCTATCCTAGTCCATGTAGTCCTAGATGTTCTTCTATTAAACAGAATCTGCTTCTAAAGTGCACTATTTTCCATTCTGCATATGTGAGCAATGTACTTGAGATGTTGTAGATTAATAATCTTTAATCAATTCTCATTGCAATGTTAATTGATGTTAATCAATAAATATATCCATCAACAATCAGTTATTCACTCAAATGGCTCCTCCATTGTGTCACTGAATCAATCATTGAATTAATCAATCAATCAATCAATCAATCAATCAATCAATCATTGAATCAATTAATCAATCAATCATTGAATCAATCAAGATTTCCCTCAATCAATCATTGAATCAATCAATCATTGAATCATTGAATCAATCAATCATTGAATCAATCAATCAATTAATCAATCAATCAATCATTGAATCAATCAATCATTGAATCAATCAATCATTGAATCAATTAATCATTGAACCAATCAATCATTGAACCAATCAATCATTGAATCAATTAATCATTGAATCAATCTATCATTGAATCAATCAATCATTGAATCAATTAATCATTGAATCAATCAATCATTGAATCAATTAATCATTGAATCAATCAATCATTTAATCAATCAATCATTGAATCAATCAATCATTGAATCAATCAATCATTGAATCAATCAATCATTGAATCAATCAATCATTGAATCAATCAATCATTGAATCAATCAATCATTGAATCAATCAATCATTGAATCATTGAATCAATCAATCATTGAATCAATCAATCATTGAATCAATTAATCATTGAACCAATCAATCATTGAACCAATCAATCATTGAATCAATTAATCAACCAATCATTGAATCAATCAAGATTTCACTCAATCTATCATTGAATCATTGAATCAATTAATCAATCAATCATTGAATCAATCAAGATTTCAGTCAATCAATCATTGAATCAATCAATCATTAAATCAATTAATCATTGAAACAATCAATTACTCCAAATTGACAGTAAGTAGTTCAATCAATTAATAATAGTTAAATGTATAGTCAGTCCACACTCAGTCAATCATACAGTCCACAATCAGTCAATCATACAGTCCACACTCAGTCAATCATACAGTCCACACTCAGTCAATCATACAGTCCACACTCAGTCAATCATACAGTCCACAATCAGTCAGTAGTCACTCATGCAATCACTCAGTCAATGAAAGAGTCAATCAGTCAATCAATTGATTAGTCAGCCAATCAATCAATCAGTTAGTCTGTCAATAAATTACCTCATAATGGTAGTTCATACAGGTTAAATCTCGCCAACATTGATCTCCTCTTATTTTGATAAGACCCTAAAAAACATAAATATATCAAAATGATATAATTATGATTGTGATGCTGACAGTGATGCTGATGATATTGATGATGATGATTGCAACAATGACATTGATGATGATGACATTGATGATGATGACATTGATGATGATGATATTGATGATGTCATTGATGATGATGATATTGATGATGATATTGATGATGATGACATTGATGATGATGATATTGATGATGATGACATTGATGATGATGACATTGATGATGATGATATTGATAATGATGTCATTGATGATGATGACATTGATGATGATGACATTGATGATGATGATTGTGATGATGTCATTGATGATGATGACATTGATGATGATGATGATGTCATTGATGATGATGATGACATTGATGATGATGACTGTGATGATGTCATTGATGATGACATTGATGCTAACAATGTTGCAGTATCACTTACAGCTCCAAGCATAATCCTGAAAATAAGCCATCTGTAGCCGTAAATAACAACCCACGGGGTAGGTGTGTCGGTAGGAACCTTTCGTAGCTTCAAAACAGGACACATAAAGATTGCTAGAAAACCTGTTTCAAGTAGTTGAGACTCCCAACCTGTGCAAACAAATGAAAATGAAAGAAATGAAAACAGGAGACTATGACAATTAAAAGACAATTCTTTGGATATTACTTACCAAAAGAGTACCTGCAGAAAAAAAAGGAAAGTACATTTAATATTAAATAAATGAAAAACGTTTGGATGAGTGAATAAATGAATGAATGAATGGACAGATGAGTAAATGAATGAATGGAAGAATGAATGGATGAGTGGATAAATGAATGAATAAAAGGATGTTTGAATGAGTGAATAAATGAATGGATGGATGAAAGGATGGATGAATGAATTAATAAATGAATGAAAGGATGTTTAAATGAATGGACAGATGGAAGAATGAATGGATGGATGGAAGAATGAGTGGATGGATGGAAGAATGAGTGGATGGATGAATGAATAAATGAATGAAAGGATGTTTAAATGAATGGGTGAATGGAAAGATGAGTAAATGAATGAATGGATGAATGAATGGATGAATGAATGGATGGATGAGTAAATGGATGGATGAGTTGATTGAAAAATGTGATAATAAACTTGAATGCATGTTTTAAAATTATTAAGTAATCTATAAATGCATGAATAAATGAAGCATATGAGCAAATTAATTGACTAAATCATTAAATATAATTATATTAATTACAATGAGGATACTCGAACCATGAACACTTGTTTTTTTAAGCCCACATCCCATGAGCGAAAAGATTAGAAATAAGATTTAATATGAACACTTGGGGTATTTGAACTCACTGCTTTATTTTTAGAGGTTTTGAAGCAGTAGAAGGTTCAGAAAATAATAACAGGGAAACAAGTCAAGTGTTCACGGTTCGAGTATCCTAACTGTAACACAAGTAACAACTTTGCACAAGTTCTCACCATGTTTGTCCAATATTTGTTATTGAATGATACAAAATCCATAAAGCAAACATTATTAGCATGTTTGCACATCCTGTCAACACTATAAAACCAGATAGTGCCATCCCTGAATACGCCAAGACGTCAAGATGTTGGTCAATTTTTGACCAATCAGAGAACAGTAAGATAGTTGGGACTTTGAAAAATGTCTCCCATCCCCTCCCTCCAAAGTGGTCTTCTATGTTCTGGAGATATTGGTCGGCAGGAAGGAGGCCATCTTTACCAAGGAGTTGTTTGTTTTGGTTTGCGGCAACCAGGAATGCAACAACTGAAATAATAATGATAAAGAGATGATGATGATGATAATGATGATACTGATGGTGATGATGATACTGATGGTGATTTGTTGGGGGTACATTTTTAATTTTTTCAAAAACACCGACTTTTAGAATGTTTTTAATAACCACTATTGTGGGATTCCTGTTTGCTCCAACACCACAGGAATACCATAACCTTAGGAATCCCTCTAGAAGGGGGTACATTTTTATTTGTAGCTTTGAAAGAGGAGGGTAACAATTTTAGAGGGGGTAACAATTTCATATGAAACCATCGGTCCATCGATCCCTTCCATAGGGTGCATACAAAATGAGTAACTTCTCAAGTTTTTATAATATTCAAATATAGCTCGATTTCAGCTATAAAGAATGAAGTAGGCCTCTAGATTGTACAATGACTAACTGTTCGTATTACTTACAGTAAATAAAAGCAAGAAATCTCAGGAATACAATTCTAGTAAGCCAGTATGACCCAGGCTCGATTTGCAGTGCACTCGATATTGCATTGTTTTTCTCTTCTCTTTTGGTGATTTCATCTTTTTCTTCGCGTTTTGCAGCTATTTTCCTTTGCCTGATACCTTCTGAGGTATTCATGATGTACTGCTTAAATAAAAAGAGGCAAACAAGAGGTTTTTTCAAGCAAAATCGGAGAACTCTTTTAGCAAACCTTGTTGCCATTCATTGGTTTTTCCACGTACAGTTGGACCCAGTCTTACTCGATACGTTCAGGAATATTGACTTCCGGTAAAATTGACTTCCGGTACCTTTTTCAAAATAAAAGTTCCATAAACTTTGATTTTCGCTTCTGTTTTATGAAACGATTGTGAGTAAAATGAAAAAAGAACAAAAATATTAAAAACTTATCATCGTCATCATCATCATACGCTAGGCACTACCATCTACTACGTCATCACCATCATGATTGTCATTATAATCATGCATTATTACCACGATCATAATCTTAATTCGTCACCATATTTTATCACCATCATTATCATCACCACGATCACAATCATCATCATTACCTGATCACCATATCATCATCATTCTCATTCATACCATCATCATTATCATCACCAACACGTTCATCATCATCATTATCATCATCACCACCACCATGCATCATCATCCATACAGTATCAAAAAACGTTGAATATTCCACCCAACCTCGTTCCCAGGGCCCTCTCCCTTCGCTTTTGGGTGGGGCGGGAAAAGCGAAGGGAGAGGGCCCTGGGAACGAGGTTGAAGCCCACCCAAAAGCGAAGGGAGAGGGCCCTGCGAACGAGGTTGATAAATTGGAAATAAAACATAAACATACACTGATATTTACTCCCGATAACTAGCTCATATATATAATTTTCAATGGAAAGCACTAAGAATAAAATAACTTATTATCATATATCTTAACTCAAACAATATCACAATGACCCAAAATGCATTTTGGTCTTGCAATGATTCAGTATTCAGCATTCAGTATTCAACGTTTTTTTGAAATGCTGTATACACCTATATTTCAAAAAACGTTGTCAGAAGGAGATCTGAATCTGCAATCTGAGACCGAAATGATTTCAGGAAAATTGCGTACTGCAAAAACAATTCTGGCCCTGTTTTTTTTTGCGCTTAGCACCTTCAGATTATTATTTACCGTCGCCATATCCGAAGCCAGAAAGTGCACGCAATATGAGAAAAAAACTGCCGTATCCCAGAATTCATTTCGGTCTCAGATTGCAGATTCAGACCTCGATCTTCTGACAACGTTTTTTGAAATAGGTGTATATATATAGGTTGATATTTTGACACAATCAAGTTTTTTGTGGTCTACTTGAACAACTGCGTTTACTAGTACTGTGGTTTTTGTAGACCGGCCCGTGAAGTGAACAAATTGCGCAAACTTATCAGATAATTATAAGAAAACCAGTTCCGAAAGCCGAAGGTGAAGTGAGAGAGAGAAAGAAAGAAAGAAAGGGAGAAAGAAAGAATTAAGGAAAGCCTGAATCTGAAGCTAGAAGAAATTAAAAGAAAGAACGATTTGCAATAATGATGAGAATAATGCTATCAAAGTGAAACTTGGACCAAGCTGAAGTGCACCGCGCATTGCACTGTTTCAAAGTGAAAGAGCTTTGCTATATTAAACACAGCTAGCTATATTTGTAACTGATAGGATATTTCATTTTATCTTTTTATCTCACAGCACGATACGGCCGACCCAGTCACCAGAGAAACCTCTGCAACAACCACCCACTAAGTTCTGACCCTACCTCAAGGCCTCAGTACGAACATGATACAAAAATGCCTCAGTTCCTATTCGATATAGTGCAAGTTAAGCTTTTTTTACAAGGCATAAATTATCGACGGATTACAAGGAATTAATCAAATATATTATATACAAATCCCTAATTCAAATCTTTTATCTATGCCATGTATAATTTACAAAAATAGATAGTTGTAATGTTGGTGGGTTTGTTTGTGGCAGTGGTTGGTGGGACACTATTGAATTATTTACTCAGCCACTAACGTCATTCTTACTAGATTTTTACCAAGAGGTCTTTTTTTATCTCTAATGACATGCTGTTTTCTTGAGTACCAATAAACTTTTGCTAATATTTGTACATAAAAACATGAATTTTTGTATAACCAAGACTAAAAACTTCTTATAAGTCACAGGGTCTAAAACTTAATTCAATATGTTTATTTAATTTTACAAAACATTTGGTTAAATATCTGACTCTTTTTACATAACTTTAGCAAGTTGTTTAACCACAATATGTCTTTTATTAATTAATAAATAACGTAATGTTTATATGGTGACAAATTTATTACGCCAAAATCATCAGTTATTCACTGGGCTTAGTGTAGCATGGCTGTCAACACAACCTGTGGACGAAAGTGAACCGATTGAACTCATCAAAGTTTTCTTTCCGTGTTACTTATTTGTACTGTACTGTGTTTAGTTCTTTTGTGTTTTTTCTTCTACGAGATAGCCGAGATGTAAACACAACCTCTGCGTCACCAGTTCTTTGTTCCTAGCCGGCAAAGGGTCTCGTCAGCCAATGAGAAGGTCGTTCGCTTCGGCCCTACTGAAATGCCTTCACATCACACGAGGTTACAACGCTTGCAGTAACTCCTTCAAATTAATTGCGTTTGCTTGTGAATTGGCTGATATTTCTAACTAACAGTTATACTTAAAAGATTGCTGAACCGTTTAGGATACTTAATTTGGATCACAGAGCTCCAAAGATTACGTTATCCGGGCGTTATACGCGTAGCAAGTGACTTCAAAGTCTTTTGTGACACGACAAGTTTTGTAACGAAAGTTGAACTGTGGTATGGAATTGGAGTTAGATGGCATTTTACCTGGATCTTATGTAAAACAACAAAGAATATCAAGAGATGGAAACAGGGAATATTTATCTCGTAACTTTGAAAGGCGTCGATTAGTCTCCAAAAGAGGCACTATTCAGATATTCTCTGATGTCCCTAAACGCAGTCAACTTTACATCGCTGATCATTTCACAACTTTGATTGAGGCCCGTTGGAGATACGTTTTTTTAATTTTCACAGCAGCTTTTTTACTAAGCTGGGTAGGATTTGGCTCAATATGGTGGGGAATTTATTATTTTAGATTCAAATACCATGATGTTTTTTGTATCGAGAAAGTGGATAGTTGGACGTCGGCTTTCTTGTTTTCACTTGAGACCCAAACAACGATAGGGTATGGTGGTCGACAAGTTACTCCAGATTGCCCAGAAGGAGTGATATTATTAATATTTCAATGCATTATAGGACTATTAATTTCTACAACCATGCTTGGACTGATATTTGCAAAGTTATCAAGACCTCATTTACGACGCAGGACTGTGAAATTTTCCAACAACGCTGTCATTGGTTTGAGAGATAACCACTTGTGTTTGATGTTCAGAGTCGGAGATGTCCGAAAAACTGCTCTTTTAGAGACTCATATTCGAGCTACTTTAATCAGGAAACACATTACAAAAGAAGGAGAAGAAATAGGTTTTTATCAACAAGGTTTGCCACTACAACACGATAATATTATTGATGATGAGAAGCTAAATTTGTTTATTCCTGCTATTGTTTACCATGAAATTGACCAAGACTCGCCATTTTACAACTACTCGGCCGACGATATTCTACGGCTCGATTTTGAAATTGTGATTATAATGGAAGGCATATTGGAATCAACAGGTATGACGACCCAAGCTAGGACATCTTATGTCAGTGATGAAATCCATTGGGGTTATTTATTTGAGGACATCGTGACCCGGGACAGTTTCAAAGATGGCATGTACTGTGTCAACTTTGCTCGATTTGATAAATTTTATCCTGTAGCGACTCCACGATACTCTGCTAAAGAAATAGCGGAACGAAGCAGTGTTAGGAGCCTCGAAGGAGCCCATTCCTCTGCTATTTCAAACTCCACTCATTCCACTACGGAACATGCAAGCCAGGAACTTTTAGACGAAAAACCTGCCAGCTCAATTATTTCTTCGTCTACTGCTTTGCATCGGAATTCTGTGCAACTTGTGCCAAATGGAGGCGCAAAAATAAACACTTCGGTTATTTCGAGACTCTAATGAACTTTTAATAGCGTGTTGACAATTTATTTATAACTTCGTCAGATGCAAGATTGATTTCTTAAAGTTGTTATCTCTAATCGAAGTGCAATTTATACAATTAGGTGCGAAAAAAATGTGTCAACGCTTACGAGCTATTGTTGATATACGCACTATTTGTACGAAAAACCGCAAAACTGTCCTTACTATTATAAAGGCTTAATAATGATATCCCTATATTTATAACAGAGTATCGATATACATAAATAGCTGTGTAATTGCTTGACAAATTTGTAAATAGAAGATATGATTTATACTCAAGTGAAGAAGATTGTGATTTTTTGTCACAAAAAAATATTGTACATAAATCAACTTTTATTTAAAGTAGAGATATTTAACAATGTTCGATAACCACAATTTTGATTGATTATTTATATGTTTGGTTTTTGATACTATTAGAAGTATAGTTAATTCTAATTTAATACACATTTACATTTGTAAAATGTTTGGTATTTATACATTTTGCTTTGAATAAAGAATTTCATTCGGCTGTGATTTATTAAATAATATTACAGCCCAAATTATGCGTTGTTGCACGATAAGCTAGATTTAATTAAAAGTACACCCTGTGGTTCTCAAAGAATAGTTTGAAGCTGTAAACAACTTTAGGAATTTGTTCCCTCAGTTGAGTACAACAAAACTTCTCAGCAGTTTTATATGAGCATTTTTCAAAAAGATCCAAAATGATTGTAATGCTACACTGAGCAATTTAATTTCTTCAGCAACTTGTCATGGCAACACAAGTTGCTAAAAATGTTCTCTGTTTTTGCTGTTGATGGCATTTGGATAAAGGCCGAAATATACAAAGTACTACAAATATTTGCTTTCTCGCATTTCCTCTTTATTATCAAAGTATAAAAATGCTGGTTAGCAATTTTTTATTTATATCTTGCAAGCACTGAGTTGTAAATTATTATGATTCATAAAACGTCTCTTTATGCATGAGTAGTTTGAGTGATACACCTTTGTACTGTTTGAATCTATTACAACCTTGAAGTTGATTGATAGCATGTAGTATATTATTCTTTACAATTAGACTACAGGCCGTAAAATTTTATAGTTTCAATTAGTGTCAATTTGATATGTACATTCCTTAAGTTATTGCAAGCTGCAGTCACATTATAAAGAATATATTACACCCTTTGGAGGCCAAGTTGTGGACATGAACCGTGAAAAGGTCTATATATAGGTGAGCGTAATGTTTACAAGTGTTGGTATTGTGATGCTAATTTGCCAAACATTTTAACAATATATTTTCTTAATTTTCTTTGTTCTAATAACAATGGTTGGTTGATAAAACTACAACAAAATATGTCGCTGTATGTCCACCTATTGTAAGTGTGAGCAGAGTTTTTTTCAAAAACCTATGAATAAGGATATTTCGGCACTGATACACTATAATTCTTTTGTCTTCGCTCTACCTGTAGAGTTGTTTTTAAAAAAATTAAGGAAAACAAAATTGACTTTGCTATTTACAGTGCGGACACTCCAACCAGGACCACTTTAGATGAATTGATAGTCAACCAATCATATTGCAGCTTTCAGTTCAAAAATGTTATGAGCGTGAGAACACTATAATTTGATTGGCTTATGCTGTTATCAGTTCAATCTCTGTCGTAAAGGCAAAAATTAATGTGTTTTATTTTACAGACCAACAATGAAATACAATGAACATAAAATTGATGATTTTTATTTTACAAACCAACAATGAAATGCAATAAATTGCAACATACAATGGTTCCTTATATTACATTGTAGAGTTTTGGTGTCATAAGGAATTTTCTCTACAGGATCTTGTGTTGATTAATTGCTGTCATCATCATTGCTATCCTCATCATCACATTCAACCACTAATATCATCATCACCACCACAATCATCATCACTATCATGTTCACCATTATTATCTTCAAAAAAAGCATCATCACCACAATCAGACGTGTGCCATGGCTATCATCATCATCACAATCATCATCATCAATCATAATAATATTACATGCAGTATAATTCATACTTATTTACATTAGTTATTTCAATACTGTTTTTGTAAGCCTTTGTTGTTCATCCTATTGGTCACAGTCTCGATACAAAAGGAGAATGGGACCCAGAATGACAATGGTGAATGGAGTAGACTTTACAATCTTATTAATGATCCTATCTCTTCTTCTTCTTCCCACTTTTCTTTCCCTTCTTTCCTTTTTTTCCTTTCTTGTTCTTCTTCTGCAGTAGTTTTCTAGCTTTATGTGCTCTCCACATTGCTTGGATCAATCTTGCAGCTCGTATTTTCAGGTTGAGTTCTCTCTCTGCTGCCTCGGCCTTCTCTTTGGCAATCCTGCGCTCCTCCACAATGGTGGTGTATTCTTTCTCAAGGGTTTTGAAGCGTTCTTCTAGCTCTTGTAGCTGTTTCTTCTCTTCTGTATACACAGCATCTAGAGCATCAAATTCGTCCTGTGTACAGCAGAAAGAAAATGAGGAAAATACTTAGATTCACATTGCAAAAAATGTTGATGAGTTTTAGTGATATTATAATATGTGCTATGTGTCTAAATAAAGTATTCAGATAAGTGGTAATTTTCTGAATGTATTTAGTCCTGTTGGCGTTGGTGAATGTGATTGAATGGTTTTAACCCAGGTGTAAGTGGTGATAATGAGTTGTGACCATAGAGCTATGGGTGTATGTGGTCTTGAAAAGGACTGTTGGTGTTATATCACATGTTTTGACTACCTTAGCGAAGTCTTCTTCAAAGTAAATGAACACAAATATAAAGTAAATAAACAGCAAATAAACTACTTTTTCTGCTGATGACCAAAACTCCTGTCTTGTTTTCGTACCATAAGTTCACCTCCAACAACCTCCAACGTCAAATTATAAATGGTCATTTTACTACTCTAGTGGTTTCCATGGTAACTACCCGTACAAATTTTTTTAGCCTGACAGAGCCAAAACACAGCCTTAATCAGGCCTGAACACCGTTCTGATAGCAGAACGTTAGCCAAACATGAACCTGATAAAATTCAGGCTCTGAGCTAACGAGCCTAACACATTATGGCTGATGTTAAGGTCCTGTACAGCTGCACAACCCTCTAACATGAAACTAACACAAGCCTAACACCGTTATAAACGAATTCATGATCTCAATTGCAATCTTACATGTATTTGCACGAGCATAACATGAGCCTTAAACAAGCCAAACAAATGTCATGGACAATAATTCTACGATGTATATTTTGCAGATTACTGTGATTTTACCTGTCGTTCGCCCATGTCGGTGTCAAACTTCTGAATCCAGTTCTCAACTTCTGTTTCAATCTTGTATTTCCTCTGATGGAATTAAGCAATCAATTAACTCCTATGATAATGCTGATGATGATTTTAATTATGATGACAATGCCATCCTAATGGGTCTAGTTTTTTATATGAAATAAATTCAAGTCTAAAAGTATCTGAGAGTCCCTTTATATTTTGTATTTAGCTTTCTTTTTTATCAGTATTTTAATATTTATTTTCTTTTAATAATTTTTCTTTTTTTTTATATATATATATATTTGTATTTTATTTTGAGGATCTTCCTGAATATCATCTTATATCATTTTATTATTATTATTATGATGATGATAAATATGAGATCATCATTATTTATGATTCTAATATTAGTGATTGCATCATTATTTACGATGATCAATTGAGAAATCATTTATTCAACATAACACCTCGGGAACCCAGGGTTAATCTTCTGTCACTCGTTTCTAGCTCCCAGAAAAAATACCCCTGGGAACATAAAGTGTAGTGTGTTGGAGCTTGTTCCGGAAGTCAAAATTCAAAAAGAGTTGAATTTTGATTTCCAGAACAAGCTCCAACAGACTACATTCCATGGGGTATTTTTTCTGGGAGCGAGAAACAAGCGACAAAAGATTACCCCTGGGTTCTCGAGGATGTCACAATAATTGTCTTTGGTTAAACCAGGATGTTTTTGCATACCTTACGCAAAGCAAGTTCACTTTCTCTGTGAGCTGCTCTCTCTGCCTCCAACCTCTTCTTCATTTCAATGTAATCTTGTTGCAGCTTTGATCTCTTGCCGTCAGAATTCTTGATATCAGCCATTTCTTGTTTACTTGCCTCGTTAATGATGCGTCGGTTCATTTCATCAGAATTTGTTCCAATGTTGTAGATGTCATTTTTGAGACGTCGTATCATGTCATTTCTCTTTGAAATCTGTTGATTGGTTGAAAAAATTAGTATTTTTGATCAAGCATTTAAAACATGGAGCCCCCACCCAGCGGTTTTTGGGAACAGGGGCATTTAATTTTAGGGAACAAGGGATACTGCCAAATTATTTTTTAGGGAATAAGGAAACAAAATTTGATAAAACAAAGGGTTTTTTTTTGGATCATGGGAACATAAGGTAGACATTTTAGGGAAACAGTTATTTTAAATATGGGGAACAAGGGAGAAAATGCAAAAAGATCGAGGGAACATGGGAACAACTAGAGCCACTTCCCATGTTACTGACATTGAATAGATTATAATAAAGGATTATTAACCAAGGTTAGGTCTGTACGGGAAAAAATCAGACTGAGGTCTTATACAAAAAAGAGACGGAGGTCTGATATTTTCCCAGACAGACGAACAAGCGAGGTTAATAAATCGTTTATTATATGGCTTTATTTTCTTAGCGATGTACAAAATCGCAAATTATTTAATGCTGAATATCTCATTATTGAATGAATAAAAATACATAAAACACACACTGGCTAAAAAACACTTTGCAGGTATGAAAAGGCAAAACTTTAACAAGATATTTATTGCAATTCTTTACAAGTTGTTTATAATTTCCCTGTCTAAAAAAAATATGAAAATTGGACCATTGTCATGGTAACGGTCTGATATGGGAAAATATCAGAACGGAAATCAGCCAATCAGAGCGCGCGTACTATCGTTGCAGTATAATAAGTATTGTTATTACTACAATTATAACATAAGCTAAAATGATATGAACCAAGAAAAAATTAAGGTTATAATTATATTGACGATGCTGCATGATGACAGTGGTGATGATAATGATGACTATATAGAGGATATTACATGGGCGAGCGGAGATATGAATTTTATCTTCGAGTGTTGATAAGATATCCCACGAGTGAGCGCAGCGAAGCGCACATGTAATGTTCTGTTTATTATATAACAGATTGAAACAAATCAAAAAAATATTTTATTACCAAACAATGGTTTCGTTGGTTGAGAGTGATATCACACATGTGTGATATCAATAATATCTTCATGACTAGGATTGGCTTTTTATCTAGTTGATGTCACTCGGTATACCACTATATGTTATATAATAAATAGAAGATATTACATGGGCGCACGGAGATATGAATTTTATCTTCGAGTGTTGATAAGATATCCCACGAGTGAGCGCAGCGAATGAGTGGGATATCTTTTCAACACGAGAAGATAAAATTCATATCTCCAAGCGCACATGTAATGTTCTGTTTATTATATAACAGATTGAAGAAAATTTTTTTTTTTTTGAAAGTTGATTGGTTGAGAGTGATATCACACATGTGCGATATCAATGATATCTTCATGACTAGGATAGGCTTTTTATCTAGTTGATATCACTCGGTATACCACTATATGTTATATAATAAATAACAATATTACAATGGTGATAATGATATTGATGATGATGGCGACTATAGAAAATAATGATCATAATAGAAATATTGATGAAAATGTTGCTGATGATAATCATGATAACAATCTTGATCTTATAAATATCATATGATAATATTTATGCATTTTCAACGAATATTTATGACAGTACCTCAGTATCTCGATCATCTATGGCATTCTGTAGTTCTCCTTGTAGTTTTTTAGCAAAAACACTGGATTTTTTCTCTCTTTCCGTCACTGCTTTCAAATATGATCCTCTGTCCGTCACTTCATTCGGTGTTGTCAACAACCTTTCAAAAAGAATCGCTCTTAAAGCAGCCGCTTCATCAATCATAGAATTCGCTTCAAAAGATCTTTGATTTCTTTCTTTTCTTATAGCGTTGACTGCAGTTGGGTTCAACGAAAACATTCGCAGAACAGACCTTATTGATTGTTGGACAAGATAGCCTAAGTTAGCAATTCGGGTCGGGTCAATCTCTCCGTCATCTTTCAAACTCAATGATTTAAGTCTATTTGGTAGTCCACTTGCACTGCCGATAGAGCTTTGGCGGCTTGATCTTTGTGTAGTGTGTAGTTCTGGAACGAGTTCTTCAGAATCAAGGCTTGATCTGCGCGAGGAAGCGGGAGTAGAAGGCTGCACTTCTTGTGGCGATGAACGCAATCGTTTCTGCTCGAGTTCATACTTAGATAGCATTTTTCTGTACGTATTTTGCAGGTTGTCATGTTCGTTGAGTAGACGAGTCAATTCTGTGCCTAGGAGAACCGAAAAACGGTCCAAGTTTTCGGTTATATAAGGTAGCAAAGTGACAACCTCGGCTCGACGGATGGTCTCATCAAGAACGGCAAGCACCCTTTGCGATTCAACTGAAGTTAGCTTTTTCTTGGCAGGATCGAGTACTTTTAATGGATCATTTGTTACCTTAGGCTTTGTTTTGACTATTTCTTTCGTTTTTATGTTTACTGGTTCAAAACTAGATGCTACAGAGGCCGTTGTACCGACTCTAGTCGAAGGTTCCATGACGTCCGCCATCTTTAATTTACTTTTAGGGGTTCTTGTGTTCCTCAGGTTGATATGGTAACCGCAAAACACACAGGTAACCCATAACCTCTAAGGAGTATAGCTACAGTCGGAGCACAGGCAGCCCAACTAGTCTATTTGAGGACTTTTTTATAATATTATTTTTCACTGCGCTCCATTATCGAGAAAAAAAAGTTTTGTTATAATTTGATCGCGTGGTTGAGGTTCCTGTGGTGTATTTGTTGGAACACGCGCGGATGGGATTCCTGTGGCTTTTCGTCAAAGTCGGGGGTTGAAGAGTGGTAGTATTCTCAAAATACAACCCTCTTCGATTTCTGTTGAAAGTGAGGTCGCTTGCAATTTCTCACGACAAACCAATCAACACAGGAAGCCGAACCACACACACACAAAGAATAACACATTCTTTTTAAACTGCTCTCTTGGTGCACTGTAAAAAATTATTTTATTCGCTTTAAAAATTACTCAGACCAAATAGTTGGGCTGCCTGTGGTCAGAGATGCAAAAATTATTCAAAAAATAAAATGTATCATATCAATTATAACTACAGATGAACAGTTATTATTGGAATCATTCCCCAATACGCAAAATGGATTTTTTTCAGAGAAGATTTTTCTATTTTATTATAAATACATCTTTGTTTTATCTAACTACAACTAACACAGCATATTCTAGATAATGTCATCATCCATCAGTTTTTTGCTCCTCTGATTTGAACTGTTTCAAATATCTCTGAAATGACTCTGCTTCAGGCACATCATCATCATCATCATCATTTCCCGCAGTGTCATCATCATCATCATCACTGTCTACTCCAGCCCCTAATGAGATGCCATGTGGCCTTGGCCCTGTTGATAACAGGGGTGAAGTCATCGGAACATCTTTGCCTTCTCCTAAATCTTTCTTAAGCTTCTGTAATTGTTGAAGTTTATCTTCTTCAACTTTCTTGTTGCTTTCTGCCTTCAGTCTTTCATATTCTAAAAGACATAGAGGTGACATGTGTTATTACACATGTGCACAAACACTTAACCATCACCGCCACAATTTTTACTATATTTTCATTTCCATCTTAATCATATAAATCATTTGTCTTATCATTATCACTATTGGTAATAACATTATCAATATAATTACTATGAAATCGTGATCATTATCACCATCATTAGCATCATCATTTTTATTGTTTTACATTTCCACCTTAAGTTTATATAAATAATTTGTCCTATCATCATCATCGCTATTAATAACATTATCATTATTACTATCATCATCATTACCACTAACATCATCACTATCATCATCATTATTATCATCAACTTCATCACCACAACCATACCATTATGAACACCATCATCTTCATTATCACAATCACCATCATCACTTTTAATTATCATAAACACCATCATTTTATCACCATCATCATAATAATCACCTCCCTCACCAATGATTATTATCATTATCATAAACACCATCATTTTATCACCATCATCATAATAATCACCTCCCTCACCAATGATTATTATCATTATCATAAACACCATCATTTTATCACCATCATCATAATAATCACCACCCTCACCAATGATTATTATCATTTTCATAATCAACATCATTTTAATCACAATCATCACCATAATCATCACCATCTTCACCACCACCAATGATAATTATTATAATTACCATCACCATCAACATTATCATCATCATTATTAACATCATTATCAACATTATCAACATCATTATCATCACCATCATCATTATCAACATCATTATCAACATCATTAATATTAAACATCAATATTATTGTCATTATCAACATCATTATCATCATCATTATCAACATCACTATCATCACCATCATCATTATTATCATCATTATCAACATCACTATCATCACCATCATCATTATTATCATCATTATCAACATCATTATCAACACCATTATCATCACCATCATCATTATCATCATCATTATCAACACCATTATCAACATCATTAATATTTAAACATCAATATTATTGTCATTATCAACATCATTATCATCATCATCATCACTATCATCACCATCATCATTATTATCATCATTGCCACAAACCTGGTCTATACTCGTTCTCATATTCATCTACTGCATGTTCAACTGCCTTCAGAAACTCATCAAACCCTGCACCAGTCATTGACGACACGCCCACTGTCTGTAGGTTTTGATAAAACTCGTCAAGAACAAGGCTCATTGATCTTGTCAGACTTGACATGTACGTAGTGTCTTGGGCTAGTGCATCTTGGAATGCTTCAAAATCTTTCATCCATTCAATAGCAAATTTATGGTCTACAATGTCAGTCTGCAAAACATTTAAATATTACGATATTAAAAAAATATTCACATTAATAGTCAAAATCGGCTATGTACATGTTGCTATGTACATTTTGACCTAATTCAAATCTTTTGGAATTCAAATTGTTTGTCTATGTATTTCAATGTCTTATGGAAACATTTTGGAAGAAAAAGTGTTATTCCTAGAGGTTTTGAATTGGATGGAAGCATGCATAGCAAAGCATTGGCAATTCGGTCTATTAGAAACACAATATTCTAGATTAGTGTTTATAGGATCACATAAAGTCTGGGTTTTATTCATCATCTCAGAGATTACATTTTGTCATCAGCTAAGCCACTTGTATTTTTTCAGTATTTTTTCATTGCCTTATCTTTTCAGTTGTGGACAAATTTGTCTTCAGAGTAAAAGTGCTATTTGCTTTGTGTGTAAAACAAATACTTGATAGACCAATAAATAAATAATAGATTAGATAAATAACAGATAGATTGAATACTGGTAAATGCATGGATGAATAAACCAATGAACTGACTGATAGAATGACTAAAAAAATAGTGACTGACTGACTGACTTAAACTGAATGAATGAATAAATAGATGTATGAATGAATAAATGGATGAATAAATAAATAAATGGATGTCATAAATGGATTAGTGGATGGATGAATGAATGAATAAATAAATCAATTAAAATTGTTTCAGTGTATGAGTGAAATACATATGTACATGAGAAAAATATAAATTTCCCTAAAAAATAAATGAACCAATGAAATTAATGAATCAAAGCTTTTCCCACACACCTTATTCATAACCACAATAAAAGGCAGTTTTGATTTGTACAGGATGCTACAAGCATACAGCATGTTGGACATGAAGGTAACTGGGTTAGTACTCCTCGCCGTGTCCATGATATATACAACTACTGTAGGAAACGACGATGCAAGGGCTTCAGTGATGATAGATCCTGACGCTGACCAAGTAAAGACTTCTATTTGTCCTGGTGTATCAAATACAGCATATCTAGAAAACATTTGAACATCAAATATGAAGCACTTATATTCACATTATTTTATCTGTTTTAAAAGAAGTTTTTTTGAGCCACAAGCAAGGTACCCTTAACCAATAAATATTGTCATCTAGACTTGATTTTTGTGGACGTCAATCAACAATATTTTAAAGGAAACTCAGCCAAAATTATCTGTTGCTGAACAGTGATAAATAAGCTATACAAAGAAGTTGCTTTAATTAAATCCTATTTTAATAGATTTGAATCTATTTGTCTTTTTGTTAAACCTTTTCTTACTAGCATACTAAAAATCAATATAGAAGAGGTTGGAATCGATTTAACTAATTTCTAATTCAGCAACTCTGTGTAACAAGTTTTTCACTGATCTGCATGGACATTTTAGCATGTGTTGCCTTGGAAATACAGTTGATAGACCTCCACCCAAATCAAGTTTAGACGGCAATGTGTTATGGTGAACAGGCATGTGTGACTGAGAATGGCTGTAATGATGAGCACTTGCTCACCCACTTACTCATATTCTGATCCTTTTTTCTCCATAAAGTCCATGACCTGATCAAACCTAGTAGCAAACAGGTTTAATGATGTGATAATTCCTCCATTAGGTCCAAGACTAAACTGTTTCATAACCTCTTTATAGTTGACTGTATCTCTGATGTCGATATTAGCAGGGTATGGTACCTCATGGACGGCAGGATCAAGATTAATTACGTATGGTGGTTTCTTGATTGCATGGAGGTGAGCTGTCAATCTCTATCAATGACAAAAAACATAAGGGACCAACCTTTAAATATTTGATTGTTTGATGTGGCAATTTTTCTGTGCGCGAGTTTTGTTTCAGGTTTTGTTGTTGTTGTGCACAATAGTTTTTTCATGGTTAAAGCTGTGCTCAATATTTTTTTTTGGGGGGGGGGGGGGGGGAATCCAAAATATCTGCAACCCCCTCCCCCCATTAATAATCTAATAGTCTGTCCCTAAGAGAACTGTGTTACAAATATGAAGATGATGAAATGATGATGATGGTGGTGGTGGTGATGACGGCAATGCTAATAATGAGGGGACGTAAGGGTTTGCAGTTATACAATGTAATGCGGTTTCACATTTTGCTTTTGGTGTGGTTTGATTGACAAGTTTTGCGGTTTTACAAAACTGAGTGGTTTGTGGTTTCTTTGTCATTTTATGACAAGGAGAAAAAAAAAATTTCTACAGAGAAAAATTATTATTTAGATCATTTCACTCCTGGTTGTATTGTTTTGTTCAAGTTTTATTTATTTATTGCAGTTACGGTTTTTCAGCAAATTTTTATGCGGTTTTGCAGTTTTTGCCTATTAATTGTGTGGCTTCCAAATCCACCTTACACCCCCTCTAATAATAGGGAACTTTAGATTTGACAACGAGTACAAGATTGAGTACGAATACAAGTTTTGAAATTGTCCTTCTGTGTGTTGTTGATGATGAATTGTAGTAAGATTGTGTATAGATTGAGACACCAAATGAACAAAAACAAGAAGTGGAATGTAATTCAGTATCAACAAAACACACAAGGCCAATTTTAAAACTCGTATTCGTACTCAATCTCGTAATCGTTGTCAAATCTAAAGCTCCCTAATATAATGATGATGAATATAACAATTTACAATGATGAAGATGGCATGATGGTGATGATGACAGGTGTTGCTATGGTGATGATGACAATGATAGTAAATGGTGATAACAACGGTAATAATTGTTATGACTATGATCACATGACGAAACTGAAGTTTGACAAGTTGTGAGCACGTGAGCAAATATTAAACACAAGAATATACACGATTTGTCAGTAATCCTGCGCACGATCCACAATCAAACGCATCCAACTAACAAACCTGTACAAAGGTAGTCTTCCCAGAGCCGGCCATCCCTAACACTATGATTGATACGGGATTCTTTCTCGCTGAACTCTTCGCTCCTGCCTGATCGCCACCACTTGCGGCCGCCATTTTGAAAAATACCCACAATACAATGTTCGCTTAGATACTCTCTTAGGAAACTGGTATCGAGTGAACGACGATGAGCGGGAATTAATCGAAAACTTCAATGTTTTAGTTGTAATTTTGTTTATTTGTTTATTCGTTTTTACAGCCATGAGATTAAGGGATTATCGTAGAATATGCAAGCTAGTGAATACGTTGTCTTTGCGTTATTACAGCGCTGGTCGAAGCCATAGACCCAATGTGTGTATCGTTGGAGCAGGACCCGCCGGGTTTTACACAGCACAACAAATACTGAAGGTGTGAAAACAATGAATTTTATCCCTTTATTTCAACTAAGTGTTTATTGCTAGTATCTGGTTGGAATTGGGTGATGTCTGAGATAGCTGCATTGTTGCAAAATGTTACTCACTCTGCCCTTCCTATGGTAATTGACATACAGAAGAAGGGAGAGGGGGTTGAGAGAGAGAGAGGGGGATAAGGAAAATTAGAAAGGAGAGAGAGGAAGAGAGAGGGATAATTCAGTAGTGAGAGAGAGTGAGGGGTACTTCCTTTGTACAAGTGGTAGGGGTGATCGGCACCCCTTTTAGGGTTGAAAATATTCCCTGTGCGTATCTTTTAGGGTTCTTTTAGGGTTCTTTTACGGTTCTTGCTCAAAAGTCAATTAGGTAACATGACTCTGTACCTGTAAGGACCATTTTTACTTGACTTTGTTAGTAAAAATAAGCTTAGCTGCCAAGAACATTGTCATACTTTTAAGGGGTTGAAATCAACAAGACTTTAAAAGTTCTCTTAATTTATGCGTACCTTTTAGGGGTCATTTGCAATATTCACCACAGATGACCACTTCCACTTGGACAAAGTGAGTACATCCACCAGGGAGGGAGAGAGCACAAGAAGATCGAGAGAGAAAGGGAAACTAAGAGATTTTTAGTGATATTTAGTGATTTAGCCACTTCTAATAAATATCAAAAATCACTTGCATCTTACAAACCATCTGTTTTTTCAAGTAACTCATAAAACATTTTCACAACAAGATACCGTAATACAGGATTTATAGATGGTAATCTTACAGTATTGTTATTTTGATAGTCACATGACACAGCGAGAGTAGATATTTTTGATCATCTTCCAATACCGTTTGGACTTGCAAGATTTGGTATTGCACCAGACCATCCTGAAACCAAGGTAGCCATAATTAGTAATGATAACAGACCTCTTCATGGTTTAAATCCACAACCTCATCCTCTATAGCGTGTATTATATTTTTTACAATTTGACTGCAGCCCAGGGAATTTCCAAGTGTTTCAATTAGCTTCAATTGTTTGATAATGTGTACATTCCTTAAATTACCGCAAGCTGCAGTCAAATTGTAAAGAATATATTATATGCTATCGAGGCTAAGGTTGTGGAAGTGAACCTTGAATTATTTGCACTTATTGCTTTTTATTGCTTTTTATTGGTTTATTTGGTTGCAAAAAGTTCAACTTCAGAAGCATGTGAAGATATTTTATTTTTGCTCTCCACTATGTTAATTATATTTCTTCATTTTTAACCAGCATAGAGAATAAAAACTAAACCTACCTCATTTATATTATTCATACTCTCACCTAATCACTGTTATTTTCATTGTCAGAACTGCATCAACCAGTTCACTGCAACAGGTTTGTCTGAGCGGTGTTCATTTTATGGTAACATTCAAGTAGGAAAAGATATCCAAATCAATGAACTACAAGATGCTTATGACTCTGTAGTGTTGGTATGTAACTATGTAATAATATATGTCTTAAGAGTTAATAGTGTCTTAACCAAGGTCATAGTTAGTAGAGGGAAATGGTTAGGAAGCCCTTTGTTGTATGTTTTTGTACACTTTTTTTCAACCATGCATAATCTTTTGTTTCACAATTGTTTTAGCCATATTGGATACGTCTGAGTGAACAAAATCATTATTTTGGCTCTTGCTTCAAAATACTCAAAGATTTAGAACAAATAATACAATATTCCTTACAATAATCTTATAGAAAAAGTTAATGTTGACTCATTTTGCAATTTTGATTGGCCATAAAGAAAAAGTTGTGCACGGTTGAGACCGGTTCAACTTCGAAATGCAAACAAAGAAGTACAACAAAAGGTTTCCTAACCAGTCCCCTCAATAAACTATGCTCAGGTGTAAGTGATCTTGATATGTTGTAATCATCTGTGTGAACAGTGTGAAGTCATTGAGTCACATTTCTATAGCCTGAGTGGAAGTCTGACATCTTAGTTATCCAAGGGTGAACATCTTACCAAGATCCATGTAAGATCATACAAGATCCTGGCAAGATCCAGACATGATCTTACAAGATCTTGGTATGTAACACTCAATCTGCAAGAACTTGGATGAACTTGCAATAGGCCTTTTGCAACAACAGGTCACATGACCCTAACCCTTTCAAATCGAGCAGCTATGTCCAAATGAACATCAGAAATGAAAAGAGCACCTCCATATTAGTAAGAAGGCAAAGTCTTAGCTCATAATGTTGAGCATAGGAGAAATAGCATTAAATATAAAATTCAATATTTTATAAGAATTTGTATGGAAAATGTCCACTGGATGTCAAAGCTTGCAATCCAGAGCAGGTTTCCCAAACAAATAGTAATACATTTTTGAATTTTTAATTTTATGCCATTTCCCTCATGTTACATTTTATGAGTTGATATTTCGCCTTCTTACTAATGTTGAGGTGCTCTTTTCATTTCTGATGTTCATTTTGACACAGCTGTTCGATTTAAAAGGGGTAGGGTCACGTGACCTGTTGTTGCAAAAGGCCTATTAAGTGTACATTATGAATAAGCTTTCATATATTTTTTGTTCATTTTTTGCTTGTTAGTGTTATGGAGCTGAAGACGACAGAAGGCTTAACATTCCTGGAGAGGTACATGAAACTATTGTCATTTTATAAAATAAAGTATTAGATATCCTGCATCTGATTGGTTGAAGCACATGCTTCATGAGAGCACACAGCATGAGCATTTGCATGTTGGGTTGCCTGCGTAAGAGGCTATTATGCAATGACTGTTGAGGGCTGGAGATCAGCTATTCTTTTTTTGCGAGCCCTACTTTACAGATTTTTCCGTTTCTCCCAATTAAGCTCACTTAGAGGCTGACATGTATGTTGAAGGTCATTAGACTTTTTAATTTCTCTTTAGGACCTGCATGGGGTGTATGCAGCCAGAGCATTTGTTGGTTGGTACAATGGCTTACCTGAAAATGTCAATGTAAGTTGAAAATAGCAAAGCATTGTAATACATTACAGCAAGGAACAGTGAACACTTTGAGTCTTTTAAAACTGCTGTTACAGTCAGGATACTTGAACCATGAACACTTGACTTTTCCCATGTTATTATTTTTTGATCCTTCTTCTGCTTCAAAACCTCTTAAAATGAAGCAGTGAGTTCAAATACGCTAAGTGTTCATAATAATCCTTATCTCTAATTTATTCGCTCAAGGGATGTGGGTGAAAAAAAGTAAAAAAAAAAGAACTTAAAGAGTTTATGGTTCAAGTGCATGTCCTCACTGTAACCAACATTCTTTGAGTGAATAGATTAGAAATAATAAATACTATGAATGCTCAGTGTATTCAAGATATGTTCTAGTTACCCTCTGAAAAAGATATCGCCCTGGGACCTTGACCATAGTTGCCCTATACTACATTGTCCAGCTGCATATCCAGCATGGTTGATCCTTGTGGTGTAGTGGTTACACAGCGTCTAAAAAGCTGAAACCAATGGGTTCAAGTCCGCCAAGGGCAATAGTCCCCTTCACAGTTCCCTGCACCATCTTCACATCGAAAAGCAATACCATAGAACATTGAGCTTGCAATGATTGAGACATGAGTAATTGTTCCGCAACATGTTAAAAGGTCTCTATTATTACTAGGGAGAGAGAGTTCAACGTTCATCTCGCTTTGATGCAAAGGCCTGGCTACAATGCACCTTTCAAGATTGCGCAGGGATTGTGAAGTGGACTATTTAATTAATATTTTTCTCATGTATCTTTATTGTTTTCATAGTTGTCACCAGATTTGAGTTCAGATACTGCAGTCATTCTTGGTCATGGAAATGTTGCTCTTGATGTAGCCAGGATCCTCTTATCGCCTATTCAATTCCTTCAGGTACGCCAACAATATTTTTAAATATCTTGCAAATAGAGGGATGTCATGGCAGCCATGTTTGTGGTTAAATGAATGGAGCTTTTCTCTCAAGGGAACTGGCAAGATCCAGGCATGATCTTATAAGATCTTAGCATGTTACCCTCAATCTGCAAGAACTTTTAGGAGCTTGCATGAAAAAATGTATTTCCATTGCTGTTCTAGTGTAACATAATGAGGCGCTTATTCGAGAGCGGCGCTATGCTTATTCGAGTAAATACTGTATTTCAAGACAGAAATGGATTGTTGGTATAATTCTAACATAAGTCATTTTGGTGTTTTAACATTCGCACAGTTCTCCAATATTAAACCTTTTATAAAATATAATTAAAGTGCATCACAATGAAAATTTGCTAAACTTTTCTCACAAATAGATCATAATGAAATAGATATTGCAAGAAAAATCTGTTCACACAAGAACGACATTTAATCTAAAATATATATGAAACTACCAATCTTGGCATCTCTTATATCTCTTTTTATCGGGCTTCCTGTGGTGAGGAAAAAAACGACCCTAGCTAGCGCCTAGTCCCTCTCTAGTAGCAGAACAGGAAACCCAAATCCAAATTAGATCACAGAGACGTCTGTGGAGGAGGCTAAGGAAGAACTTGGGTGATCTTACCAGATCTTAACAAGTAAAGTTGCTCAATTTGGGTAATGAACTGTGTAGGGGAACTAACAAAAGTTTACCCATATCAGTCAAATGAATGAGTGAATGGATGAATGAATGAATAAATAAAATAAAATAAAATAATGTGAAATGAAGTAAAATACAATACAATGTATTTCTAGAAAACTGATATCTGTGATCATGCAATACAAGTATTGAAGAAAAGCAATGTTAAGAAAGTATACCTGGTTGGACGAAGAGGTCCTTTGCAGGTAGAAAAATCATCAGCATCATCATTCACCTTGCCATCATTTTTATCGAAATCATCATCATTACCATCATCATCATCATCATCATCATCATCATCATCATCATCATCATCATCATCATCTTCATCATCAGGAAAGACATAGCCAACATTATCATCGCCATCATCATGATCGCTATCATCATCATCAACAACATCGTCACCATCATCAACATTATCATCACCATCTTGATCAACATTAACATAATCATCGCCATCATCATCATCACTATCATCATCATCAACAACATAAACATCAACATTATCATCGCCATCTTGATCAACATTAACATAATCATCGCCATCATCATCATCACTATCATCATCATCAACAACATCAACATCAACATTATCATCGCCATCTTGATCAACATTAACATAATCATCGCCATCATCATCATCACTATCATCATCATCAACAACAACATCAACATCAACATTATCATCGCCATCTTGATTATCATCACCATCATCATCATCACTATCATCATCATCAACAACATCGTCATCGTCATCATCATCAATATTATCATCACCATCTTGATCATCATCATCAATATTATCATCACCATCTTGATCAACATGAACATTATTATCACCATCATCATCATCACTATCATCATCATCAACAACATCAACATTATCATCACCATCATCATCATCACTATCATCATCATCAACAACATCAACATTATCATCACCATCATCATCATCACTATCATCATCATCAACAACATCGTCATCGTCATCATCATCAATATTATCATCACCATCTTGATCAACATGAACATTATTATCACCATCATCATCATCACTATCATCATCATCAACAACATCAACATTATCATCACCATCATCATCATCACTATCATCATCATCACTATCATCATCATCAACAACATCAACATTATCATCACCATCATCATCATCACCATCATCATCATCACTATCATCATCATCAACAACATCAACATTATCATCGCCATCTTGATTAACATTAACATTATCATTGCCATCATCATGGTCACTACCATCATCATCACTACAACATCGTCATCAACATCAACAACATCGTCACCATCATCAACTTAATTCACCATCGTTATCAATATTTATTATTTTACAAGATTCGCCACACTACGTTAGGCAGGGAAAACCCACAAAGAGGATCTCCAGTAACGGGTTCCCAATAAAATCACCACCACCATCATCATTTGTTGTTTTCTCGTTAGGTGGCTTTCACCATCAAGGAGTTAAGAGAGCTTACTAAAGTTGCTGGTACTAAAGCTGTCTTTCCAGCAGAGGATCTCAAACCAATAAAAGATGTGCTTCCAAGTAAGGAAATCACTTCACATCTACGGTTATTAATGAATTGAAATGTGTTCGGTGTATAAGTGAAATACAGATACATGACAAAAATATCAATTGTTTAACACACAGCCGGACAATGTAGTATAGAGCGCTAGAAACTATGATGGTCCCAGGTCGATATTTTAATTATTTAGAGATTAAAATCTCTAAGGGTAAGTTGAAAACCGTAAAGTGAAATAATAAATTGAAATGCGTTCGGTATCCAGCGTATCCAGCGTGGTTGGTCCTTGTGGTGTAGTGGTTAACACATCGGACTAGAAAGCCGAAGCCGTGGGTTCGAGTCCCGCCAAGGGCATATGATATTTTTCTCATGTATCTAAGGGTTATTACTGTATTGTTTGCTTTAAAGTTTTGCTTCTTGACTTTAGAAATACCGAGGGCGCGCAAACGATTAACAGAATTGATGTACAAAACCGCACTGTAAGTACAAACATGATGGTGATCTAGTAATGGTGATTGTGGTAATGATTATAATCGATGGTAATGATGATGGTAATGATGATGGTGATGGTGATGATGATGGTGATGATAATGGTGATGATAATGGTGATGATATTAGTGATGATAATGGTGATGATAATGTTGATGGTAAAGATAATGATGGTAATGAAGATGGTGATGGTGATCATGGTCATGGTCATGGTGGTGATGATGGATGGTAATCATGATGGTAATGACCATGGCGATGATAATGATGGTAATGATGATGGTGGTCATGGTCATGGTGGTGGTGATGATGATGGATGGTAATGATGAGAGAGGAAAAACGGATAACCCTGAGAAAAGTCCTCGTGTCATGTGACATGACGCAACAAACAAACTCTGTTCACTTGTCACCCGAGCCGGGAATCGAACCCAGGTCACAGTGGTGAAAGACCAGCGCCCTGACTACTGGCCACCCCTGCCAGCCCTGCCACCCTTAAGCCTAGTTTCCATAAGATTGCTCACGATCGCCGGATCGCTGAAAATGATGCCAGCGATCGTCAGCGATTATATGGAAACACTTTTCAGCGATCGAGCGATCGGATTTGCATTGTGTGCAGAAAAATTGTATAATCGCTGTCGATTGCTGGCATCATTTTCAGCGATCCGGCGATCGTGAGCGATCATATGGAAACTTTAGTGGTGACGATGATGGTCTTTTTGATGTTTGTAACCTAGCGACGATCACACACCTCAAGAACAAGAGAGACGTTCCCTAGCAACTAGTGAATGGAGAGTCAAATTTCTACGTAGTCCAGTGGAGATACTACCCTCTGAAGATAGATCAAGTGTTGGTGGCATCAAACTTGAAATCAATGAGCTTTATGAAGATGATGGTGTTGTACGGGCCAAGGGAACTGGGGAAACTGAGACTCTGCCATGTGGACTGGTAACTAAAACTTTACTTCACAATTATAATGGTGATGATGACAATGGTGATGATAATGCTGACGATGTTGTTGATGATGATGATATTAATAATTATTGAAGTCAATCTTAACGGTGATGTTAAGGATGATGATCATGATGGTGATTATATTGCTGACGATGATGTTCGCGATCTTAGTGATGATGATGATGATGATGATGATGATGATAATTGTTGAAGTCAATTTATGGTAGTAGTGATGAAGAATGTGGTGATGGTGGCGGCGATGATAATGATGACGATTATGATGGTGATGATAAAGACGGTGATGATGGAGATGTTGATAATGATAACCATGCTGTTGATACTGACGGCGACTTTAATTCTGAAAGATGATGGTGATGATATCATAATGATGTCCATAACAATAAAGATGAGGATGTTGATTATCATGACAATATTTAACATCCTTTTCTCGTACAGATATTTCGTAGTATTGGTTACAAAAGTACTCCAATCGATGACAGCATTCCCTTTGACCACAACAAGGGCGTCATCCCTAACCAAGATGGCAGAGTTCTCGGTATGAAAGGTAAGTGTACGAGTAAAAACCAACTATACATTTGGTTCAAAGAAAAAATATTAGGACCGTAAAGTTTTTCTACCGCACGGTCGGGGGCAACCAAAGGGGGTATTTTTTTGTGCACAATATTTGTTTTGCCCTCGAGGCTGTGTAGGATGTTTTATTATCCAACTAGTCATAGACGAGTAAAAATAACGCAGGAGTAAGACTGGATCGAGTAAAAAATATCCCGCAATATTTTTACTCGTCTATCTAGTACTCAAGTAAAACAATATTTTGTATTATAAAAGAACAAAAACCTTTTGATTGGATAATAAATAACTTATAAAACAGTTTGATGTGTAATATGGCTGGATATTTTACTGGCATTTTATTGGCAAACTGTCTAATAAGATATATTTATTCGGCTTTGTACGATATTTATATATTTTTTTGTTCAAGGCTAAAGCTGTGCTAAATATATGTTTTGCTAATAGTCCCCTTCACAGTTACCTGCGCCATCTTGAAAGGTAGCCGGGCCTTTGCATTGAAGCGAGACGAACGTTGAGCTTGCAATGATAGAGACCTTTTAACACCTTGCGGGACAATTATTCACGCGTCTCTCATTCCATGCTCAACGTTCGTCTCGCTTGGGTGGAAAGGCCCAGAAATTGTAATGCGCAGTCGATCATATACTGGCATGGTAGATTGCGCAATATTAAGTACCAAATATTATTATTAGAGTAGATTTCGTATGACCATGAAAAGCTGACGGCCCGAACGTGGACAAGGCACGGCAAGGCATGTCAGAAATTCTAGAAACATCACGTTCCCGGCAAGGCACGCACATGGCACTGAACTTTTCACAGTCATACGAAATTTGCTCTATTACTTTTCAAGATGGCACAGGAAACTGTGAAGGGGACGATTGCCTAACTCCCCCTCAAATAACTAATGGTCCTAATGTGTTTTTCCAAGGTGTATATTGCAGCGGATGGGTTCGTAGCGGTCCTGTAGGAGTCATTGCTACAACCATGAACGATGCTTTTGCCACAGGCAAACTCGTGGTACAAGACTTGGGTAAAAACGAAAAATAGTTAATTAAACAATAATGAACATTTAAAATTTAAACATTATCAATATATATAATATATATTTTACTATCTGCAATTTAATTAAATGTAATTTTCGCTACTTTCTTAGTGTCAATTGTTCTAGTATTCTCAAGAGGGAATAAAAATCTGAATAAGAAAGAATATGGGTAAAGCATTCTGGTACTGGTACTAAAATGACGTCATTTTGCAATTGGCCTATTGATTTTATCGATCAAATACTTAACGGTTAATCAGAATAAATGAAAACCGTTATATCAGTGTGAGACGTCACGTCACAATGTCACGCTCACAGTAACAACACATAATGTCACTGTTTGGTTCACGATAGAGTCACGGTCACGATAGAGTCACGGTCACGATAGAGACACGGTCACGATAGAGACACGGTCACGATACAGACACGGTCACGATAGAGACACGGTCACGATAAAGTCACGGTCACGATAGAGACACGGTCACGATACAGACACGGTCAGGATGCTGATTCGGTCACAACAGACACTGTCACGGTCAGCACTGCCAATAACACGATCACGCAATGACATCGTCGCGAAACGATCACGATATCTGACATAACTGTTTTATCGCGTGACACATTCTGGACGATACGTCACGCATTACGTCACGGGCCATGTCCAAGCTTAACACACCCACACATTAACTGGTGAATATCTTTACTAGATACCAAACATTAACTAAACTAGTAAATGTAACATTTCAGATGCATCGAATACTGTTTGGTCACGGCCAGGTTTTGAAGGTGTTAAACAAGTACTGGAGTCTAAAGGTATAGTGCATTTATCTAGCCTGCGTGGAGGCTCTAGGGGATTGGGGAGGGAGGGAGGGGGAGGGAGGAAGAGCAGGGAGGAATGGAGGCATTGATATTTCACAAAGGTTGTCCAAGGCGATATCGCTTCCCTGAAACACTGAAAGAGACTGATTCAATATGTCATGATACTGAATCAACTATTTTATGACAGGTAAACAAGTTGTACAGTTCCCTGAGTGGCAAAAGATTGACAAAGTTGAACAAGAACGCGGCGAGAGAATCGGAAAACCACGAGAAAAAATTACTTATATCGACGAAATGCTAGACATAGCTAAATCATGACATGAGTTGGAGGGAGGATGATGGTGATGATGATGATGATGATAGTGGTTGATGATGATGATAATATCGACGAAATGCTCGACATAGCTAAATCATGACATGAAGGAAGATGATGATGATGATGACAATGATGATGATAGTGGTTGTGGCGGTGATTATTCTAATGACAATGGTGGTGGTGATGGTGGTGGTATAGTTGGTGGTAGTGGTGGTGGTGGAGATGATTCTAATAATGGTGGTGGTGATGATTCTAATAATGGTGGTGGTGATGATTCTAATGATAATGGTGGTGGTGGTGATGATGAAGAATATGATGATTATGATGATGGTAATGCTGTTGGTGATGAGGATTGTAATGATGATGATGACTGATAATTGTGGTGGTGGTGGTGGTGCATGGTAATGATGAAAATGATGATGACTTGTGGCTGTGAAGATGATGATTATAATGAAGATTATGATGACGATGATGATGGTGATGATGTTAATGATGATGGTGACGTGCATGGCGGTGGTGGTGATTAAGATGATTGTGATGATAACAATAGTGATTGTGGTGGTGGTGATGGTGGTAATGATGAAGATGAAGAAGGTGGTGATGACGATGATGATGATGGTGATGATAATGATGCTCACGAGTGCATTCAAACGTTGTCTCAAGGCCCAACTAGCGAGTCAAGACATAATACCTCTCAAGGTCATGCTATAAATGGCGCCAGACTGTCGTGTTGCCTTCAGCCAGAAATATAACTACTAGAGTTTCAATTAATGGACTAAACTTAGCTTAAAGCTTAATCAAAGCTCTTTGATTGTTTGTGTACTACAAACACTACAAGCCCTTGTAGTATAATGTCCACTAAGTCATTGTGCACGAGAGATGTAATTTATGGACAAAATCTCTCTTAGAGAGATCATGCACTACATTTATGCACTTCAAGAGTTAATACAATTAAGATAAAGCTAAATTTAGCAAAGCTCTTTGACTGACTGTACTTGTACTACAAAAGTTACCATGCATTCATAGGCGCGCTAAGTCATTGTGCACAAGAGATGTAATTTATGGACAAAATCTCTCTTATGTACTTATTATGCACTACAAGAGTTAATACAATTAAGATGAACTAAATTTAGCAAAGCTCTTTGATTGTTTGGTACTACAAACCATTCATGGGCGCATTGTATAAGTAAATTTGATTAAGAAAGCCCTAGAAACTAGATTAATGGACCTCTTTTTGATGCGATCAATAATAGACGTTTTGTGCTGACACTGAAGGCTGGCTCTCACTAGGCATAAGCACAAGCATAAGATAGTTTCTTCTATTTTTCACTTGACATAAGCAGACATAAGCATAAGCATAAGAAAAACAAACATGTTCGTTTTCTTGTGTTTAGCTTATGCTTATGCTTATGCCTAGTGAAAACCAGCCTTGAGAGTCTTAAGACTAGGGAAATATTGTTGTTGTTGTTGATGATAATGATGGTGGTGGTAGTGATGATGATGGTGGTGGTAGTGATGATGATGGTGGTGGTGATGATAGTGGTGGTGATGATGATGGTGGTGGTGATGATCGTGATAATGATGCTGATGATGATGATGATAAAGATGATTGTGATGATGATGAGGAGGAGGATAATGATTTAGGTGATGATTGTGATGCAAATGATATGATTGTGATGTTGTTGGTGATGATAGTAGTGGCGATGATGGTGATGATGAGAGGATAATGATGATTGTGGTGATCATGATGATGATGATTGTGATCATGATGATGGTGTTGATGATGGCGTTGGTGATGCTGACGATGGTGGTAATTAAGATGACGATGATGATGATAATGACGATAATGATCATGATTACTATATGATGCCGGTAATGATGATGCTGATCATAAAATAATTACAATATAACTATTGATTATAATTACTAAATTAATACAATAATCCACTATTAAAAAGTTATTTATTATCATTAATAATCAAAGAGTACAACCTAAACGATATAGCTTTTTTAGGTGCAGTTGACATCCAAGTTTGTGACAAGTCATCTCTGTCACCTCTGTTGATTGTAGGTAAATTAGTCAAAGAGTCGAGATAAAACCTGTGGTATTTTTATTGTTTGTTGATACATGTATTCCCTGCCTTACCATGGGCTGTGTTGATTGTAGATAAATTAGTCAAAGAGTCGAGATAAAACCTGTGGTATTTTTATTGTTTGTTGATACATGTATTCCTTGCCTGACTGTACTAAGTGCAAGATATAGAGTAATTTCGCACTACCTTCGTTACGCCATATTAGCCGTTTTCACATTGTCTGGACGGACAAATCGTCTTATGACCGACAAATCGTCTAGACGGACAACTCGTCTTATGACGCAAAAATTGTCTTATGACGGACAAGTCGTCTTATGAAGGACAAATCGTCTTATGACGGACAAATCGTCTTATGACGGTCAAATCGTCTTATGACGGTCAAATCGTCTTATGACTGACAAATCGTCTTATGACGGTCATATCGTCTTATGACGGACAAATCGTCTTATAAGACTATTTGTCCGTCCTCCAACCAACTCCATATCTCAGCATCTCTAAAAAACATTTTTTTATATTACATAATTTTCTCGATTGCTTAGCTTGATTTGAATTGTTTCAACGCGTTAGATACCATGAATAATTGAACGTCGGTCATTTTGGTTCTTAATTGAGCATAGGAAGGATGAAACTGTGCTTGATCTACCCCTGGTGAATTGTCGCGCGGTTTTCGGGCCTTGTAGTATATCTGACTTACAAACAACCTTTCATCATCGTGACCCAGGTGACTTTAGTTGACGTAAAATCATTTAAATGGATGTTTACTAACGTGAAGAACTCGAAAAGCAACATTACTCAAATTGTATACTGATAATTGAGAAAACGAACTTGTACGGGCTTGTGTAACTTTCGCTACTCTTAGCTAGGTTGTGTTGGCGAAACTGCCGAAATTACAAAGATGGATTGATGGTGTATTTATTTTAGAAGACGCTTGCAAGGTAAGACATAATTTTACAATCAGATGGCTGTTTTTATTCACATTTCATGCTCTTAAGAACACACCATTCATTCACTGCTAATAAAGATAGATGATTGAAAAAATTAAGCGGTTTTCCTGCATTTTTCTCAAGTGAGATTGCATTGTTTTCGGCTCGCTTTCAATCCTTTTCAAAATGATCGGGTCATTTCGAAAGTTATCTCAAAGCATGAATGAAACTCTTCGATTCAATAGACGCGGCCGTTCATTATCGGTTTAAATCAAATTCGCTTTAAAATTCAAAAGGATTACATGGTTAATTTGCATGGACGCCGGTTCTCGCTTGCAGTAACTCATCTTTTATTAACACCACGGAGAACAATTCTCGCTTAAAACCCTAGCTTTTACGTCGTGAAAATACTCGAAGAAAATCTCTGCTTTTTGTGAACATTTCATTTTGAAATCCTTGCAATTCAATCTACCTCAAATCAGTGATATTTTTAATAAAAAAAAACTCATTTTGAAATATGTTTTGGTGAATATCTTCCTGTTTATGATGTTTCCGGAGAGAAGGTTTAATTTGCGGGGATTTCAGTCAAGGAAATTCGTTAAAAGATTGATGAGATCTCCCATGAAACCTAGTCTAGCACTGTATGTGGTGTCTCGACCAGAGCGCACCCAAACCTTCCCGACATGCCTTGCGAGTAATGCTTTTCATTCAAAAATTATATAGTTTCTTAAAATAGCCGGATCGTAAAACAATTAAACCGTCCCGACATGAAATGTCAGGTCTTTTGTCCATTTACAAATACAGTTGACTATCTCCTAATGACCATCTCCCGTAAACGACCACTATTTCAATTGCATATTTTGTTTCCCATATAAACTCTGTCATAAATCTCTCTCGTAAGCGACCATCTCCCGTAAGCGACCACTATTTCAATTTCCCGTTTTGTTTCCCATATAAACTCTGTCATAAATCTCTCTCGTAAGCGACCATCTCCCGTAAGCGACCACTATTTCAATTTCCCGTTTTGTTTCCCATATAAACTCTGTCATAAATCTCTCTCGTAAGCGACCACTATTTCAATTTCCCGTTTTGTTTCCCATATAAACTATGTCATAAATCTCCCTCGTAATCGACCATCTCCCGTAAGCGACCGCGACCACCTTTAGGATTCAGGTTATGGAGACTTTTTCATTGTTTTCCCTCTCTCGTAAGCGACCATCTAGAGTCATTAGACTGCTGACTTTTGGAAAACAATACCTAAAACATCTTTGTAGAGACCGTGGCGGAAAAATATGCCAAACAAAGTGTCGAGATAGAGCAATTATGAAATTCGCTGATAACTCTTGACATGTGTCCAGACGTGTTACAAATTACGCATGGTTTGGGTTTCCTGTGATAGGGTTCGCATGGTTTGGGTTTCCTGTGATAGGGTTCGCATGGTTTGGGCTTCCAGTGATAGGGTTCGCGTGGTTTTGGCAATATGTGATAGGATTCTCGTGGTTTGGGTTTCCTGTGTTAAGGTTCTCGCAAACGACCATCTCCTATAAGCGACCACTTTCTTCTGGTTCGAGGGTGGTCGCAAAATACTCTCTTCGCTTCCGTCCTCTCAGCTCACTATACAAGCTTTTTGATTGTTGTTATATATTGGTTTCTTGCGGTGCTTGTTTGAATATACCGCCTACTGTCTGCGGATTTGCGCACTGCTTGAAAAATGGCCTTGTTTGGATTTGTTGTTTTGGTTTGATTCACCGTGGTGCCTCCGGCTTTTTTAATTGAACTGAAATTTTAGAAAAACAGGTTTATTATTCGAGAGAAGACGGGCTAAATAGGAAAAATGTGGGTGTATTTTTATTTAAAGGACCATTATAACAAACGGATTAGACAGTATGGTGTTTTTAAGGGAACAATTGGAATACAAATGTATGATAACTAGCGGTTAAACTAGTGTGGGCTGCGTCGGTGTTTCTAAGGAAACAATGCGAGAAAAATGTACGATAACTAGCAGTTAAACTAGTGTGGGCTGCGTCGGTGTTTCTAAGGAATCAATTGGAGTAAAAATATTCGTTAACCAGCGGTTAAACTAGTGTGAACTGCGTCAGTGTTTATAAGGAAACAGTGGGAGTAAAAATGTACGATAACTAGCGGTTAAACTAGTGTAGGCTGCGTCGGTGTTTCTAAGAAAACAATGCGAGAAAAATGTACGATAACTAGCTGTTAAACTAGTGTGGACTGCGTCGATGATAGTAAGGAAACAATTTCAATAAAGATTTACGATAACAAACGATTAAACCAGTGCACGTTAATTGGCACTGTTTATTTCTAAGGAATCAATTTGGGTTGAAAATCTATCGCCTTAGGCCACTTTTCACTAACATGTTAAGTCGTGATTTACAACTTTATATTGACGTCAAAGCGTGACGTCACTACCCTTCAAGTGACGTCATTATGCTA